>JACCGJ010004315.1:0-21034 GCA_013407085.1 Atriophallophorus winterbourni
TTTCCTTTTCCCCTATTCATTTTTATCTCATATCTGTCTAGGCCTTGGCAACCTGACAGCATCGTAGCCCACGTGCAGTCTCTGACTGTGCGGCACTTTGCCTGGATCAGGCTTGTGCTTTCATACCATACCATACAAGTCTGGAGCCAAACAAAGCGCCAAGCAACATGAAGCAGGAAAAGCAGATAAGCAAACACGAAAAGAAGAAATTGTGGATGCGGAATATGAGAAAGCAAATGTGCAAAAATATTTTGATAGTTTCAATAATAACGAATCAAGTACCGCACAACCTGAG
Organism: Atriophallophorus winterbourni; assembly: GCA_013407085.1. Taxonomy (NCBI): domain Eukaryota; kingdom Metazoa; phylum Platyhelminthes; class Trematoda; order Plagiorchiida; family Microphallidae; genus Atriophallophorus; species Atriophallophorus winterbourni. Next base: position 296 of record JACCGJ010004315.1, read on the forward strand.
AAAATTGTGCATAGGTTGGTTGCGACCTAGCATGGATACTGTAACTAGTTGTTGATTCCATTTATTGGTTTGAAAACAATGTTCTCTGTGCATGGCAGAAGCGGTAGAAGTATTTACAGATTGCTGAAAAATAAGTACAACACTTTAATCGCAAAATATTTTTTTCTCAGCAAGCTAGCCAACATTTGCTAGTTTGAAATTGTTCTTACTTTTCCATTACTTTACTATGACAAGCTGGCTTCAAAAATATTTCAGATCACGTCATTCAACGTGAGTCGATTGGAGTCGAAATCGTTGCAGATTTTTATCCAGTCGCATCCCCACCTAAGGACGCCATAAAGTGGTACACAGTCCAATGGCTTGGACATCTTCAATCACAGTTGGCAGCCAGGTCTTCCCTTGAAGCACCAAAGGTCAAACATATCCAAAGATCGTATATGCTGTGACCTCATCGGTCAAGTCTCACATCCGTAAAGTAGTACAGGGCAGCGCTGCATCATAAACACGCATTTCAGTTTTGAGACTGATCTAAAGAGGTAAAAGGGTACCTTTTAACTGTAAAAGCGTATTCAACGCAAAATCAAAACTGGGCTCCACTTCATCCTTCGCTCTAGGATTGGATAATGTGCTGGAAAGGAGGTACTTGAAGGGACGGAACATAGTCAATCGCACAGCCCTTGAGACAATTTTTAGACGCCTAATGGTAGCAAATATTTTCGTTTTTTTAGCGAGAACTTCCGCAGCATTTCGACACGAGAACACAGGCGTCGCAAGCGTATTCAATACCATAGATCCAGATATCCGTCAAAACATGAACTACTTTGGTCAGTGCCATAATCGTAAGCCTGTCAAAGATAGTTTAATAGCACTGGCGATAACAGTGAGCCATGGCTGGCCCAGGTGTGCAAGTTACATTAGCAAGATTCTTTTTCATAGACGTGAACCCGAGGCGTAGTAGTTGCAATAGGATTGATTAAGCATAAGACTTTCAAGGGGACCCCTCCGATGGCTATGGTGACGTTCGGTGGATAACCTATTTAGCAGCAACTTAGCTGAATCATCGATGGGACTTATTTCACGGTAGTTAGAGCACACATATTCATCTTCCCGTTTGAATAACGGTATGAAGATGGACATAACCCAGTGCGACGGGATAACTTCAGTTCCCAATATAGAACAAGAGTTAGTGTGATGGAGATTAACGCATCATCACAGGCTTCAATACGTTCCACAAAAATCACGTCCTCTACTAGTGATCAACCGTCTCCATCTGTTTAAGATCACTTAAAATCTCGAACTCCGATAGGGCATCTAAATTATGCTCGAAGGCAGTTATCACTACACTAATGCCTGATGGGTGAATAAGTATGTATGCATAAGAGCACAAGCCTATATATATGCACAATCTAATACAAAAAATGAATTATACAATACATGGGTGGGGAACAGTGAATAGTTTTTTTTCCATTTACACACGTTTTTTGGTTTTTTCATTATAGTTTATGACCGGGCAAAAAATAATGTCAGAGGATATAGAGATGATGCACTCTTTACATTGATGTCAGGTCATTGTCATCGTAGTCAATGTGTCGAGCCGAACAATCTCCTTCTCTTGCACCCCATCCAGGCAAGCGCGCCAGTCCAATCTTGGCTAAACCAGAAGTGAGCAATTTCAAACCACTCTTCCAAGTTAGCGGCTGACCACCAGCCACTATTTTCCTGTCTGTACCAGCTAACGTATAGGGCGCTCGACGTGGTGACCGTTCAGGTTTCATGCGCAGGACGTGCCCCAACAGACCGAGACGACGTCGGTTAATGGCTGCCTGAAGGTTAGTGCTGTTGCTTCCTGACCTTAGAGTTGGAAAAGTGGTGTTGCCACCGAACGTGAGTAATCCTTCGCAGACAACGTTGGTTGAAGACCTCCAGTCGCATAACGATTTATGCACGAACTTTCCAACATTCACTCCCGCAAAGAAATACTGTCCTGACCGAGGTGGAATATATCCTTCCCTTAAAACTCCAGCTCAAATCACGTCTCTTCCAGAAGCACTTAGGATTGGTGAATGCCAAACTGGCTTTAACATTCTGGACGTGATTTCCTCTTCTATCCGACCCCAGCAACGACCAGACTTCCTAGTTAGTTGAACTGCTCAATATGATCACCTGACCAGTCCTGAAGGAGCACTTTACACTTGCTAGGTGAAAAGAAGAGCCCATACTTAGATGCCTCAATTGCCATCGTATTTAACGCCTGTTGGATAAATGTTGTGTCTTCGCCCATTAAGGCTATATCATCAGCATAATCCAGATCCATGACACGCCACCCGTGGAGAAACAAATAAGAGCACTCTGGAGGACGTCCACGATGGCAAAATTGAACAAAAAACGGGGAGAATGGACTGCCTTGACTTACACCTGTAGTAGTGTTGAATTGCATTGAAAGGCTATCGTACGCCCTTACCCTCCCTATCGAGCGAGTGTATAAGACCTTAGGATAGCGACGTATTTCGATAGGATTCTTCTGTGAAGTAAGCAGTTCTATAGGACGGATCTACCAACCGGGTCAAAGGCGGGTCTAATATAAAGGTGCATGTGTTCTAGCAACTGACGAAAAACGAAGATCTGGTCTACACATCGGTGCCCTGGTCGAAAGCCAGCTTGCTCTTCGCGAGAATTGTCCTCCCAAATCGCGGTAATTCTGCGAAGAATGGCGACTAGTATATTAGCTACCACTTGAAAAAGCAAAATTACGCGATGTCGCAACATTCGTTCCCTACTCCTTTTATATGCACTGGTATTATCAGAGATTCTCCCCATGAGGCAGGTACCCTCTCATCCATCCAAACCATTCATCATCATCATGAAGCACAAGTCTGGAGCCATACAAAGTGCCAAGCGATATGATGAAGGAAAAGGAATTAAGCATGCGCGTGAAAAAGGCAAGCGGAATATGCAAAAGCAAATGCGCAAAAAGCAACTTGTTTTTGTAGCTTCACTGCATGCGATTTTGTGACTTTTGTTTTGTTTTTTATATAAAATAATACCAGATTAAAAAATTATGACACATGATAAAATACACTGCCACCACTGACTTCGGTTTGCAGCCAAATCTCGTGAGGTTTCCACCTAACTATTAGGCGGAGCTTTTGGACCGCACCCAGGCAAACGAATACGCCCAACTGAGCCTAGCGCCACGTCATGGGCTGGCTACCCGATCGTTTCTCCAATCTTCTGCCAGGCTCTGCGAATAAGGCGGGGTACGGTAAACGGTGAGGAGGCCATCCTCCTATTACTCAAGGCCGAGTAATCCAACGCCAGCTCATCATCATCATCATCAAAGACAGCATTACACCGGTAGTACGTACCGAATGCTTAACTGCCATACAACCATGAAAAGGTAAAATCCTAAAAGATGGGGAAGGGTGGGACTTAAATTGCTACGGCTTCTATAGAAGAGTAAGCACAAACAAACTGGGAAGATGTGCCTACACCTCGAATGGGACATGCATTCAAACAAGTTTCGTGAACGAGTAGAGCAACATCAGCACGGCAGCTTCCTTGCGGCTTTCACTGTCATGCATCATACAAGCTTTTCTCGTCACTCTGCTTGACAACATGCAAGGTTAAGCAAACACTCCAAGAAGATGCTTAGTGCAAGACCCGCCATTGAACACGGTTCCGGGACATATCCTGAAGCGTAACTAACCATTGCGATATATGATCGCGGGGACACCAGCCTGGAAGACGCGCTGCGCCTACTTTGGAAAGGTTACTAGTAAGAATTTTTAGCTGCCTATGCCATGTGACGGTTTGGCCACCCCGAGATTTACAATATATATGTATGTGTGTTCATGAGAGGTATAGAGTGAAGCGTCATTCTCAAACTCAGGCTGTGCAAGTGCTGCTTTCGTCTCCTGAGTGGAAGTAATGGCGACGACAGTCATCGCTCATTGACTGAGGACTGCTAATCCCTGACGCTACCGAATATATTGTTACGGGCTGCATTGTTCCTCGAAACGGTCTGAAGTATGAGTCCATGATGCTCTCGGATGCAAATTCATGGTCGGTCGGAGGAAAACAGATATCGTTTTTGGTTTTCATTGTTGATATCCCCTATTGCAATTCGATCTCGCCTCATTGTTGATTAATTGTGCATCACGTTTATTAGCGTTATACCTGTCTCCACGCGAAACAGATTCTACTGAGCCAAAGCCATCGAACTCGGGCCATGAAACTGCTGTGTGAATTCCTTGACCTCGGTCCGTGGGCCGTGTCACACTGCTTGATGGTTGGCATTCTACCCTACATCGCGCGACTTTTCTCGTCCAACCTGTTCGAGGTCAAACCGCATTTGGTCTTTATTTGGGGCAAAATCATCGCCAGTGCTCAGGTCAGTGTGCGTTGTACCGTTAAACGCTCTGCTACACGGTTATACACATGCACTTAAAACAACATAGTCGGTAACGATGTTTAATACCAATCCAAATCGGTTCGTTTCAATTGCATGTACGATCTTTTCGACACCCGTTGTTTTCGTAGCTATTACGGTTGTCTGCAAAAGGGGGTTAGGATTAAGAGGCCGCGGAATGTGAAAAACATTGATGCTAGCTCGTTTGCGATGGTTGTGGCACTTGTTTTACGAATGCTCCATCACCGTTTATTACAACACGTCGTACTGGAAAAGCCTAGAAGAAACTGCTTTAGCGCTATGCTCAGTGGGACATATTCGGTGCCTGGGTGGTTCCAAAAAATCCATAGTTGGTTGGAATGTTTACGTGATATGGCTGCAATTCGAAGTCACTGGCGCAGATGTTTATTATATGCGTCATTTTTAATCCTATATCATTATATCATGTTTTATATAAAATTTCACAAGATCATACGCAGTGAAACTGTTATAAAGCTGAATGTATTGTGGTGCTCACATCCCCATCCCTTACAGTCCACTACTGGTTTCTGGCACGGATGTGCAATCTTGCAGCATTTCTGTGCTGTACGTCTAACATCGTGCTAAATTGATCGGCTAACGGTAGTGAGCTGCATGCTGAAACACGCGGGAGCCTCATATCTGTCTAGGTCTGGGCAACCTGACAGTATCTTAGCCCACGTGCAGTCTCTGACTGTGCGGCACTTTGCCTGGATCAGGCTTGTGCTTTCATACATACATACACCGGTTTCTAGCTGTTTGCCGTCATCAGGTGCTGGCAGTAAGATCAGGTTCAGTGAGCCTTGAAACAGTGGAAAAGCTGTTTTTGCGCATTTGCGTATACCGGGTGCCTGATTTCTACACGTCTGTATATATGCTATTCATGCTTCGTGTTGCTTACCAGCTTGTCTGGCTTCAGACCTGTGCTCCATGATCACTCGCACCATCTGAGATGTCACGTTGAGATTCTTATTTTAGCTGAACACCGAGTTTGTCAATTTTTGTTCATGCCAAAGGATTGAGTATATACCGCGTGTATTTGGAAACGGATGTGCAATCGTGCAGTACTTCTGTGCTCTGCAACAAACACGTTGCACGCGGAAACACGCTAGAATCTCACTGCCATTTCGCATCGGTTACACTGTCTAGGCCTCATCAATCTGGCAGTATCTTAGCCCGCGTGCAGTCTATGACCGCGCGGCACTTTGTCCGGATCAGGATTGTATTTTCATACATGCATTATTTTCAAACCTGTGACTATTGTTCGCGTTTGTGTTGTCGGTGAAGGATTTCTCGTTTTGCTCGATAATGTGCGTTTCTATATCATTTTCTATTAAAAATGGGCATCGTCACCTTCGCAGGTGTTTCAATCCATGTAACGGTCCTCTAACGGAACTTCCTTCCTCGACCTGGGCTACCGAGTCGTATGGTGATTTTATGCAACTATGTTGATGATGAATTGCAGACAAATTCTTCCTCCTCTCCAGCCCTCTTGTCTAGTTAGCTGTGCATTTAACTTGGTTATCTGCATAAAGCAATAAACTGACCTGACATACGACGGTATGTATGCATGTATGAAAGCACAAGCTTGATTAATTCAAAGTGCCGTACGTGGGCTAAGAAACTGTTAGGTTGCCCAGGCCTAGACAGATATGAGGGTGGAATAGAGATCGTAGTGAGACTCCAGCGTGTTTCAGCATGCAGCTCACTACCATCAGCCAATCAATTTAGCACGGTGTTAGCCGCGCAGCACTAAGTACTGCATGATCGCACCTCTGTGCAATCAGCTACATAGTTAATCACGACGGTATCTCGCGGTGTGCTTTTGTCAGCAAAGCTTTAGCATCCTCTGCTTCATCGATTGCTGCTTCGCATAAATTACATTCAAATTGCACATGGAATATAACTACATCATGCATCTCTCCATAGATGTATATATTATCGGGGCGAGACCTTTAAATCGGCCGTGCTCGAAATTAATTTTTCCCTTTGGTTTTTCAAACTTTTTAAAAACATGTTTCTATGTGAACGAAGGGCGTTTGATGGCCCAAATGCTTTAAATGCTGTATAATTGTTTATATTGAACATGGAGAATTTGCTACGCCTGTCGGTAAAATGCAAAAAACTTGTATATGAGGACGTTTCGTCAACTTCCATCATAACGCCGGTGGTGTCGGTATAGACGAAACCGAAGCTGTTTTGGATTTGAATGTGACTGGCACTCGCAAATTATCCCATTAAACTTTCACGTTTCTCTCATATTCGTCATTCGTGTTCTAAAATTTGAGTGAGTAAATTAATTTGATTCGCTGAAAATTCGTTTAAACGAATTGAATGATGGATGGATTCTAATTATCTGCGTGTGTCTTTTCCTCAAATGGTACAACTTCTCGTTATTTGACACATCATTGCAGTGTCTAATTATGCCGAGGATTGTTCGCTTGTAGTTTCTAACCTCACCCGGTCTGAGTTTAGTACTGAAGTTCTCTCTCTCTGATGAATTTGCATTTCTCGTATTTGCCACGAATTATTGTGCGAGACCAAATGAGAACAAGACGCGAGAACCTGATCTCTTTCGGTTTAAATCTATACATGTGTACCCCTCCTGTGTATTTTTCCGATAGAAAATTTTATCTATTGCTATTTGCTCATTGATTCCCACATCCGTCGTTCATTTCTAGACCGAATTTAGTCGCAACGATTCCGTTCGTGATGCAGGTTACAAATATTTCGTGAATTGTCTCGGGGACACGGAAAATCTCTCGGTACGTTCAGCCTTTTCGGATATCGAAGAGAATACTTGCAGCCCAGGTTGTGGATGTTGTTCAAATGGTGTTGACCGAGGTGGCATTGTTGGGCCATCAAGCGATACACGACATCATCAGCTGACCCTTTTTTCTAAATCAATAACGAATGTGATTCGTGACCTTGTCCCGTTTCGTTAGCTTTCTTCGTAACCGATTTTCTATTGGTCTTTACGTGACAGCCAATTGGTGGTGTTGGCTGATCGATGATCCTCTCGAGTGCCACGCCTCGTGAAATTCTCGTACGTGTCGATTGCAACCTTGTCTTGTAACAGTGGAGGAATGGCAACCAAAATGATCGTGTATGTCACTGTTAGATAATGTTGCCGCGACCACCTTGTTCAATCACATGTGCCTAAACACATGTAGATGGGGTGAAACCCACAGGCTTGTACAAAGATCCTCTTTTGCATGCATTATTATCACACACCTCACGACCGGTTTCGTGCTGTTTGCACTCATCAGGTAGGGACAGTAAGATCAGGATCCGCATGCGCTTGGTAACTGCAGAGAAATGTACCCAAGATGCGAAACGGAAGCCACTATGGATAAAGCCGTCAAAGCCACGCTTGCAATCACGTTCCCACGCACATTGGATAGGGTATTATAAGGGCTTGTATAGTGGTTACAAAGTTCGCATTTTGTCCGCAACGTGTTCATTGTTTCAAGGCGTACGGATCCTGATCCTACTGTCCCTACCTTTACTTTTGTGCGACTATCTCCTCCTGGAGGATGAGTCGGCTTCAATGAAGATTCTTGGGAACAAAGCGTTGTCCCCAGCACCACTCGGCGTTTGTTCGAGTCAGCTTCTCTAGCCCTTGCACAACCAAGTGCGACATGCAAGCAAACAGGGAGTTGCCAGAAAGAGGTGGTGTGCGCAAACAGATTTTTCCTCAGGGTTTTCTCCCGAAGCCTTTCTCGCGATCGGCTATCTCGCAAGGCATCGGAGATTGAAAATCAAGGATTTCCTTCCCTTAGGTGAAATGCTATCCCAGGCTAACCAGCTCCATCTGCCTGAAGCAAACTGGTCTTGACGCGCCAGTCACTCGCCCTCGCCTCTTCTCCTGTTGGTAGAAGTAGTTCCTCCGGGCTCGGGAGCCACTCATGCAGGCCAGAAGCTGGACTTGGTTGTTAGAGGCTATTTGAGACGCGTGCCATATGGGAGTGTTTTATAAACAGTGGGAGCTTATCCCAACTGCAACCCCCGGCTATGACAACCTTTGGAACCACTGTCCCTAACTGATGAGTGCAAACATCTCGAAACCGGTCGTGGTGTGTGTGTGATGGAAGTGAATGCAAATACGAATTGTTCGCTGAGACTGGCTTGAGTGTCTACACCCTTTTTAACAATCAGCCCAAATCGGTGTCAGTAATTAAGAATCAGGTGGTTGGCGCTTGCTGTTGTTGCTGCTGTTTTCCGGTATTTTTTCACAACTCCTATTTTTCTCAACAGCCGCTCACCCGCACAATTACCGCGTTCGCCTTGACGAAAATGCTGGAAAAAGAACCGTGTGGCGAGGTATGTTCTGTATTCCGCAAACGTCCCCTCAATGTTTATCATATTTTAATCACTTTGTGTGTTCCATGGCGTTGTTTTTCCGTAATCAGAAATCCATGGTAGACATCGCCCAAAGGTGGCGAACAACGCACGTACGTACGTATGCGTGTATGTATGTATGTATGTATGTATGTATGAAGTAACAAGCTTGATCCAGTCATGAACTGCACATGTGCTGTGATACTGTCAGGGGATCCAGGCCTAGACAGATATGGGAATGGAAAATAGCAATGGTAATGAGACTCCAGCGTGTTTTAGCATGCAGCTCACTACCGTCGGCAAATCATTTTAGCATGATGTTAGCTGCATATCACTGAAGTGTTGCGCAGTTGCACATCCGTACCTACCTACCTAAATACATACATGAATACACATATATGCATACATAGATACATACATTCATACATACATACATGGTACGGTATGAAAGCACAAGCCTGATCCAGGCAATGTGCTGCATAGTCAGAGACTGCGCGTGGGCGATATTACTGTCAGGTTGCCCAGGCATAGACATATATGAGAAATAGAGAAATAAAGATGGTAGTGAGACTCCAGCGTGTTTCAGCAGCGGCCAATCATTTAGCACGATGTTTAGCCGCACACCACAGAAGTACTGTACGATTGCGCATTCGCGCGATACATACATACCCACGTACATACACAGAAGTTCATCCAACTATATGGTAAGGAGGTTAAATTTGTCATAAAGTGCATTTAAAACAAGTCACAATCAAATCGATTTTGTTATCATCTTTATTCGCATTACACTTGCCACCCATTTTCTCTTGCGGACAAATTCACTGTTTTCGATAGTGCCAACACATTCCTGAAGTTGAGCTTTGAAAATCCACCTTATGTGTTGTCTCTGTGTTTTGTGCTTTTCTACAATTGTACAGCCGTTTGATGTGTTAAACCCTCACATCTTTTCTTAATCGTCACGTTGTCCTCACCGCTTTGCAGCCAGATCATGTTTTCCAAGAGCTCTCGCTGAAGCAGAATTTCATTCCGCTCGTCCTCTCGCAACTGTACGAAAACCCACCGACCGAGACCAATGAAATCCTCATTCGGCTTCGGTTGTGGTTGATTTTCGCTTTGGCCAAAGTGAGTTTTATTCCATTCATCGCCCAGCTATAATTTGTGTTTCTATATCTGCGTGTACGATTATTATTTTTCAATTTCTCCCACTGTCCTTTGCGTCCTATAGGGCCATTCGTTTATCATCATTATTACCACGAACAGCCGTGTATCGGGCGCAAGTGCCGAGTGATAAAATGCCATGACACGTTAAGATCCTAAAACGGTGGGACCTGAAAAGCTACTGAACCTCGAGTCAAACATACATTCAAGCAAGTGTAGAGTGACATCAGCACGAGAGCTTCTTTGTGACTTTCACTGTCACGCATAACAACAAACTTTCCTCATCCCTTGACTATCTCTATTTTCTTGCTCATATCTGTCTAGGCCTGGGTAACCTGATAGTATCTTAGCCCACGTGCAGTCTCTCACTGTGCGGCACTTTGCCTGGATCAGGCTTGTGCTTTCATACCATACATATACATACATACATACATACATACACATACATACACACATACATAGCACTTGACAACATGCAATGTTTATTAAACACTACAAGACGATGTCCACAAGAAGACCGCCATTGAACTTAATTTTGAAGCATATCGCAGAGTGTAATAAGACAACGACGTTTGCAAAAGAGATATGAAAGCTATTGACCACTCACATTGGAGGCATTGTGTAAAGCGTCGTCTGCAAGCTAGGGATGAGCAGATACAGCTCTTGGCTGCTGAACACGGATCACGCCGCCGGCGTGCAACTGACGCCCTATAACCAATTTCTGACCATCGTTGCAAGCGCTGCGGGAGAGATTGTTCTTCCCGACTGGGACTGTTTAGTCATTCAAAAGCTGTAGAAAATGAAAATTCATGCGATTGTGATGTACATCCATGGTCGACATCGACCGAAGGAGGCCAAAAACAATAAGACCCTCTGAATTCCGCTCACTTTGACACCAATCTGGGAGACTGGTCGCATCAACCGCAGCTAGTTTAACTGTCGAAGCCTTCCGCTGCTTGAGTCAAGTCAAAAGCTGTCCATCCTTACGACAACGTCATTTCGAGGAAGTAGTGGCAAACACAACCGTGTTATGAATACGATTATTTTCCATTCGTAATATTGACGAACTTGTGGAACTAGTCTACGTCGCTACCAAAGATTCTATGACGAATAGTTGCGGTACGTGTCCAATTATGCCAAATACATGCAAACGTCTTGTTACTTCTTTTCTCGGTGTTCAGGTTTCACATCCTTACTCTAAAACCGCGCCCACCATAGCCTTATAGACTCTACCCTTTGAGCTTTAGCGACAGACTTGCTTGATGTTACTGGTGACCTAAGTTGTGATACGCTACCGGAGCTCCAAGCTGACATCTTGTATAAACACGCGCTACTAGGAATTCACAAATGGTGCACAAAGCGGTATAGTGCTAAGCTGTCACAGTTCTTCCCCAAACTATTGTTGCTATCCTAGTTACACACGGTTAAGGTTTGGTCTGGGTTAAGCGCATTTCCCGAATTGTACAACGTGATTGCAAGTCTAACGGGTGTACGATTAATCCTTGCAATTATGGAAAGTTTAACTTACTAAGAAGATGGTAAGCGAACATTGGACTGCTCAAAGAGTTGACGAAATCGGTGTCATTGATGTTGACCAAGAACGCTGAACGAATGAATAAGTGAAAACACAAGCTCGATCCAGGCAAGGTGGTGCTCTGTGTTAGACTGCACGCGGGCTGAGATACTGTCAGGTAGCCCAAGTCTTGACAGATGTAAGAAAGGGGAAATTGCAGTAAGACTCCAGCGTGTTTCCACGTGCGTCTTAGTACCTGTGGCAAATCAATATGTTTGCTGAGCAGCACTGAAGTACTGCGCACGTTTGCACATCCATGCACCCAATCAACCACTGTGCTGAAACGCTCAAGTTTCGTCACGCTATCCTCATTCCTGTGTTCTGTGCTACAAGATATTTGGTGTGCACGTAGCCTTCTTCTTGCTCACCGCTTCCAGTGCGTTACCAACTCGATGATGTTCGATTCATTGTGCTACATACCCCACTTGATCTGCTGACATGAATATTTAATTCGATCTAACCCCGAACTAACAAACCTCTCATTTACTCACACAGTTATTGCACTCGTGTCTTCATTTAACGAGAGAAACTACATCGCCTGTATCAGGTGTTGATAATAAACCTAGCTTATGCAATATGGTGCGAGCATTTTGACGCCATCAGCGTGCTCGATTCCTCACTGACAACTTTTTGCAATTGTGATTTTCCCTATCATATAAGTCCTATGGTCCAATTGCATGATGCGGTTAACTAGTATTGTGTGAGCATTTTGTCTCTCTCTTCCCAACCAGCTCTGGCACCACAACGATCAGGCGCGCTGGTTCGGAGTCCGATACAACGTGACCGAGGCGCTGTTTGCATACTTGGATGATATATCTCCGGAGGTGGGTCGCCATTTAGTTGCTATCGCAGTTACCCATGTCTGGTCGTTTTTTGTCGATATTCATTACCTCGGTTACGTTGTTGAATCTTCGTGGTCTTCAATCGATATCGGCCGTGGATGTACACCCCAAGCACGTGACCATTACATTTATCTACTAGTGCAAGAGAGGTTAGGCATCCGCAATCCAATTGGTCCAACCCCTCTGTGTGAGCAGTCAGCATCCCGAGCCCCTGTCCTCGTGATCATCTACGGTTACTCGAAACCACACAAACCCTCCACAGCAACATAACTCCAAGCCTCACCTCGTGTACATTTCCCCCACGGTTTGCTTGTTTCATCTTACTTAGTTAGTCTGTCTTCGTTTCTAACCTCACTGACTTCCCCCTGCCTGCTTTTATTAAGCATTATGTTATAATTATCCTATAGACCAATGGTTCTCAACCGTGTTAATGCCCAGCACCTCCAAACTATGGTAATATGCTCTCGCGAAATGATCACTGCACAAACACGGAGTACGCTGAAAAATTTACAATGATACAGTAACCAATGACAACACTTAATACAAGACAAAAACTGGAAAATCACCTCGCTCCCCCAAGGGGTACTTTACTTTTCTTTTGTGCGACTATCTCCCTGGAGGATGAGTCGGCTTCAATGAAGGTTCTTGGGGATTTGGGTACAAAGCGGCGTCCCCAGCACCACTCGGCGTTTGTTCGAGTCAGCTTCTATAGCCTTTGCACAACCAAGTGCGACATGCAAGGCAGCAGGGAGTTGCCAGAAAGAGGTGGTCTACCAGACTCTGTTCCAGGTTTTTCCTCAGGGTTTTCTCCCGAAGCCTTTCCCGCGATCGGGTGTCCCACAAGGCAGCGGAGGTTTAAAATCAGGGTTTTCCTTCCCTTCGATGAAGGCCCCTCCCAGGCTAACGAGCTCATCTCCCCGAAGCACACGGTTTTCAGGCGCCAGTCGCTCGCCCTCGCCCCTTCTCCTGTTAGTATAAGCAGTTCCGCCGGGCTCGGAGAGCCACTCGTGCAGGCCAGAAGCTGGACTTGGTTGTCAGAGGCTATTTGAGACGCGTGCCATATGGGAGCATTTTATAAACAGTGGGAGCTTATCCCCACTGCCACCCCCGGCTATGACAACCTTTGGTACGAGCGCCCCGTTAAGCGTTGAAATGATGGGATTAGTAGAATCGAGCATACGTTTCACCAGAGTTGTTGACTGTGGAAACTGTGATGGTCGAAGATCTAACTAGTTCTTTTTCGTTGAATTCAGGTTTCACATCCGTTCAACGAGACTGGGCGAAGTGTCGCATTCACAGACAATCTTCTGAGATCCCGCACAGTTAGCCAACGTTACCACACGCTACGTTTGCTTGAGAAATGAAAGCTGACATCTCGTCCTAGAAACTCTGGTTTTCATCTGTACAACATTGTAAATATGTGAAACAATCTGCACTCGCAAGCTATTAATTATCGACACTTGGTCCGGTTTCTGTGTAATCTGTTCCCGCTGTGAAGAGCAAACCGCATTCTAAAAGAAGTCACCACACTTCACAGCCTATCCAAAGAACCTTGCGCTTCATAAGATGAACTACCTCAACAGCATAAAGTCAAAAAGCCGTGTGCTAGATTCAATCCAAGTGCCAGGTATCGTTAGCTCGGCCTCCGTTACACAAAGCGGGGAATGGTTCGCCACCGATGGCTTTAGAACGGTAAACACATATCAACCGGCTCAAATGCGCGCCAAAAAAACAAGAAATATCACTGGGTTTAGTTTAGGCGGTGCTCTGGGAAATTCAGTCTGTGACTCACAAATCCTCTGCTCGGAATGAGACGTTCCCAAAGCCCCGATTCATTGTAGAACATAGGACGCCAAAAATTCGACTAATGATGGGCTTACGGGTCATTCGACAATGAAAAGAGCATAAACTTCGCACACCGTTCACTTAACGGTGTTGAACAGATTTTGTTTCGAATACCCGACGATCGTGCATGACTTCAGTGCTGTGCAGCTAATATCGTGAAAAAATTCAATTGACACCGGTAGTTAGCTGCATGTGGAAACACGCTGGAATCTCACTGCCATTTACTGTTTCTTGTGTATGTCTAGGTTTTGGCAACCTCTCGGTATTTTAGTTCAAGTGCACTCTATCACTGTGCGGCACTCTGCTTGGATCAGACTCCTGCTGTGAAACATTGTCTCGCTAACGCAACGTGTTTACGACCTGTGGATATCACCGCTGGAGTCGAAACCACTGAGGGCTTCTGTTATGATGGATGTATGTCGATGTTGCAGCTGAGACAGTCGTTGCGTTCTACCAATCTATGCGTTGTTCTTAACCCAAGACCGGAATGAAACGTTGACCGTGGACATGGTTTGTATTTATATAGCCACAACAGAGTGAACGTGTGAGGGTACACCATAATCGTGGGAAAGGGCATAGTGGCAACGATAGAAGATGGTTGTCATGGGCGAGTCAGACAATTTGAATTTGGTGAAGAGTGGGTTTGTTGCCAAGGTACAACATGGCTTACGCAACAGCAATTATTCTCTATTGCGATCAGGTAATTCGGCTTGTTTTATTCGTTAGGATGGTGCCCTCCTATCAGCTTCGTAGCCTCGATTGCAGAAGTCGGGCGTGTTATTGTCATTGTTGTTGCTCAGTGTGCTTGATCAATACTATCAACCGCTATTTTTGTTTTACCTTCCTTTCAGGTTCGTGCCGCTACTGTGTCAGCTTTGGGTTCTTTGATTGATAATCAGCTGACAGACGAATCGAAACGGGATCAAACAGATCAGGTGCGTTCTCCTCTTTCGCTCATGTTTTCAAATTGGCAACATCTTTACCAAATTGCCATGTTTAATCCCTTGCTGTGGCACTGCGAACAAGACGTTGTCCATCGATTGCTCTAGGTTAGAGTCCTGTATTGGTTTCGTCAGATGCGCACAATCCACATCCCTTCCTTATCCAAGTGTGAAAAGAGTACCACAATAACTGCAACGACGTCACACTCTGTCCATTCGGTGTAATCGTCTCACCTTTACAACATCACGCGAGCGAAATCACCGATTCCATGATAACGACTCTCCCATACAAACCAACTAAGGGATTTCAGAGCATGTAAGGGCGTGTGTATCAATGTATCTTAATCTGGTCTGTCTAGCTCAGCGCCAACCATGGCCTATGTAGTTATTTGCCAGCTTAGGTTTGATTAAGTGGTCGCAATGTAAACCTGATCCCTGTTCGGTCTGACACCCGTGATCTGACGAAGCTTCCCCTCTAAGCAACTCTAACCGATTCATTACAATCTGCTTCCCTGATCGGTCTCCAAAGTATTCAAGTATATTGTAGACTACAAATCCAAATGCTGATTCGATTTGAAATCACAAACCTGATCCAGCCAAAATGACCCACAGTCATGGACTGCACCTGGGCTAGGATACTGACAGGTCGCCCAGGCCATGACGAAAATAGAATTACGTACACCATTTTACGATGGTTGAATTTTCAAACGCCTTTTTAGCCAGTGCGCTTTCTGATTACCACACCAACACACTACTCGGCAGAAAGTTTAATGGCTGTGGGCTCCGTCCTCATCAACTAGTTTTTTCTGCATTTTGTCTGGCTATCTCAATTTCTGGTTCAGTTACGTGCCACAGCCATCAAGTGTTGTTATAGTACACCTTCAAAATTCACTAACCTTGTTACTTGCTTCAATCTTACGGCACAATTGTATCTTACCCACAAGGCAGCAATCAATTGTTTAACCGAATGCTCCGTTCTGTTCTATCATTGTCATTTTGGCGTCCCCCATTTTGAGTTTGGTATCCGTTATAACTCCAGTAGTATGTACTCGAAAAACCTTCCGTCCTTTCTTGCAGATTAACCAACTTATCGCCACACGTTTTGTCAAGTTGCTGGCCAACGAAGCGTGTCCACTTGTCCGCACTGAACTGTTGGCCTCGTTCTGCGCACTCGTTCGCCAGTTTGAACCACAACTGTGCGCCATGGCTCATCAATACCTGCTGGAACTAAGCAAACCTCAGCCGCGGCAGCCCAACCGACCGGCCCGTCACTCAGTTGTGGGTAAGTGTTGTTTCAACACTGTCATCAGCTTCCTCCGTTTCATTTCGGTGGTAGAGTTAATGTCCACAGTCAACGTGACAGATTGCTCGCTTGAGCGTACAGGGAATGGGACACGTCAACAAGCATGCTATTCTAATATTTGTTTTGTGTAGTTCCTGATAGTGTCTTACACCACATGCGGTCTTTATCTGTGCGGCACTTTGCCTGGATCCGGCTTGTGCTTTCATACCGTAGCATAACACACTGGAGTCTCAATTCCATTTCTATTTTCTTTCTAACACATGTCTAGGCCTGGGCAACCTGACAGTTTCTTGTCCCATGCACAGTCTTGGATTGTGCGGTACTTTGCCTGGATCCGGCTTGTGCTTTCATACCATAACACAACAAGTACTATTTGACCGTTGTTTGTGAACCAAATTCCATCGCCACCTTTCCATCCTGTCCGTCAATGAATATTGCTGTCTATCAGCATGTAGCTTGTGATTTCATACATATATTATACTTACCTTGTACAAGATTTTACGTATCGCCTCTGATGTATGCGGTATATTTTTGTAATCTTTCGCTGTTGAGGATTTTAACCACGTTGATTTGCACTTTAAAATGCGGCCTATCAACCACCAATTTTCTTCGCGATAAGCCTGTTTGGGATCTATCTCAACATCGGATCCATCTTGTGAAACACGGAATATGCTTCAACGTTGGTCGGTTTGAACCGAGTTGCGTTCCGTAATACGGAAACTTGCCATTCCCACCTCGCCATCTACTTTCTGTACACTGTCTCATTGCCAGATTCCTCTTCTTTTGTAACCCAAATCATTTTGTTCAATTCCTTCTACTCGGAACGCGTCTAGCCGTTCACACTTTATAATGACAGATGGTGCGTAGTCGTCTATGAACCTGTCACGTGAGACTCACCTACCCCGAAGGATAGGTGGTGTAACAATATCAAAGCAACTCTCTTGGTTGACGGTTTCGAATAATTTAGCAATTACATTGAAAGAAACAATGCTCGTCTGTATGTTGTTGTGGTTTGTCGCTTATAAATATCAATGAAACCAAAATCTTCACTGATGTGATCTTTTACGTGGTTTCGAGCTTTCGTGTTATCATCCAAATATCGGAACGGCTATCATAACAAAGTATGGAGATTTTTATCATCTAAATTCCAGGTACGGTGCTATCGTCCTATTCAGTTCATGGGTTGCACTCAGCCACCACTCCGTCGTCAATCAACAGACGCAAGCGATCCGAATTTCCACAGGGGAGCATTTTTTCCGCAGGTTGGTTTCGAGTTCTCGTTTTGTGTTTTCTCATCAACTTTAACCGTCCCGCCTCCGTTAATTTCAAGTGTGTTATTCTTCTTTTTACTCATATACAGCGTACCATGTTTCACAAAGTAGTAGTGTCATGCGTGACAGTTTGCCCATCGCTTTGAGGTATGTATGCATCCTGATCCAGTCAATGTGCCACACAGTCATAGACTGCATGTGGGCTTATATACTGTCAGGTTGCCCTGGCATAGACAGATATTAGAAAAATAGAGATAGCAGTGAGACTGGCAGCTCACTAACTCTGGCCAATCAATTTAGCACGGTGTTAGTTGTACAGCACAAAGTACTGCACGATTGCACATCCGTGCTTTGATAGCATCAGACGGATCACGACAGAGTCGCTCATCCCATGATGTCAATCTGACAACTCCTTCACCCAGTAGATCAGGTATGCGATGCTTTCCATGATGATGATGATGATATCAGGGCTGTAAGTGTAAAGCGCCTCTTTGGCTGTAAGAATCGCAACAAACCATTTCAGTTTGGTACATTATTTAAGAATTGAATGTTTGAGAGAATACGCGTAGCTCATCGATTGGACATTTAATTTTCGGTGTTCGCTAAACTAACCGTGCAAACCATTATTTTCTATAACAAAACTAGTTCAACGTGTTTGCTGTATGGGATTCCCACTCTACTTCTCTTTGAATATTGTCAGTTGAAACGTTTGTTTGTGATTCTACGTCACGCTTGCGTTGCCCATAAGCAACGGTGCTTTGCTCTATTTTCAAGACAACTCTTCGCAATCTGCGCTCCTATAGAGTTCAGCAACGATTGTTATGCTCTATTCGGGCTCGCAATAGTCTTGTCTAACGATCTCATCTTCGCTTTTACAGGCTCCACCAACGTGTATGCTCAATTCTGGCTCGCGTTAGTCTCCTTATTCAACGATCCTCACCCAGATGTGGCTCATCGAGGTCGAATATTGGTCCACTACATTTTAAAACAGGTGAGTGGTTCGGCCTTTTTCTCGACGTACAAAGTTCCGTCTCGTTCTAGCGCTTTGGCTGTAAGATTCCATGGCTGTGTCTCATAGTACGCCCGTTTAATTTTATTGTTTTATTAAGTCTTATGATACTCAATTAATCGTTCGTTTTCGTTTTTTATAGACCTTTGAAAAAGTAAGTTTTATATTCTATTGTATTCCTTTGGTCTACCTGTTTTGCCAAGTATTTCTCTACAAATATCAAATGCCAAGCACTATGTCGCTTCGTGGTCATTCTCATCTCTGACGTCCTTCACATTATTGTCTTATTCTTGTATGAACGGGCTCATACATTCTGCAGTGCTTCATTCCTGTATCCCTCTCAAAACTATAATTTCTGTCGTTCAAATCACACATCCACGTGTTTGCACAAGTTTCACATTCCACGTGAAACTTCTGTATGTTTACATGGCTTGACGTATCTTTAAGCTATTTTCTCTGACCCCTTCGTCCGCCAGTCCCACAATCCGCAATTTGCTGAAAGAGTTATCGATCGCCATCCGACTTCCTCTAAAACTATTTCCTGCAATTCTGTCTGTTGGCACTAGATGCCGGTCTACTGAGTATAGGACTCCCATTACTCAACGTCTGCTTTTTCGTCGCTAGGGCCCACCCCGCCAGTTCTTTGTCTGATTGCATCAAAGTCGATCATTCACAGACTAGTTGGGTATTGGCTTGACCCAGTGACTTTTCCCATTCGTGTCGGTATCTTCCTTCCGGGAATCGAACCACGGACCTCACTATACAACTGCGTTCCCTCGGGCATTGAAAAAGACTTGCTGGTTTATCAAATGTGCAACATTAATCCTGGTATTTTTTATCCCATAATCTTCGTTTCAAGTTTTATGTCTCCTGACTAGCATATTATTTCACTATTCGACTGCCTCATTCAGTTTGGACATCCCCTTACGATTCCTTCTCCGACCTTGACGGTTGTTCCGGATACGCGTTCGCGTAGTGTAGCGGATTTACAGGATCATAGTCTCACGAATCCGACACAACCGCTAGTGGTTGGTAGCGCAACATCAGATGATCAATCCAAGCACTTCCGACCGAATGTCAGCCCGCCTCGTTCAAGCACTTCTCCCGTCCAGCGACCCATGGGGAATCCGATTTCCTCGGGTTCAGTCACTACATCTTCGGGTCCGTTGTCTACTGAGCAAAACACTGCTACGCAATTGGCGCTGTCATCAGATACACCGCTTAGTCAGTAAGTGTGTTTTCTTGTATGTTGCTCCCATCCCTCGCATTTTCGTTTTTGATATTGCTTGTGATTCGACTTTAAATTCAACCCGTATCCATCCATACCAGATCCGTTTCGACGCGGCACAAGAAATCTACCCGACCATCATCGTTCATGATTCATTCTGCTCAATATCCTGGCAAACGACACCAGCAAGTCGATCAATTTGTACGGTTGCCTCAGATGGCCTCCAGTTCACCTTGTGTAAGTTTAAACATGCCTCGAATACATAATCTCACCTGGTGTTTTGTTGCATAACAGGTCGCTTGAGGACTGTGCTTTCCTCTGTTTTCATTGCCTCAACTCACAAGACGGGATCCAGGTAAAGTGCCACACAGTCAGATACATCATAAAGAAACAAACCTGTGAGATTCTAGCATGCTTCCTCGTGTAGCTCAATACCGGCGGTAAATCCTTGTGGCACGGTGTTACCTGTGCCATCGCGCTGAGACTGGACCTTAACGTGGTGCAATGGTTTATGCCCCTCCGTGACCCATTGAGCTATGCTCTCCGGGCACCTTTAGAGCCACTCATACCAGGAAGGTCAATGGATAGAGGTCAGACGAACAGGGTCTCAACACAACCCGCTGCCTTGTGTGTCAGGCTTTTTAGCGAATGGCTTTCGTCGAGAACCCTAATTGTTCTCCCGTCTAGGAATGGGCTACCTGGCAGTATCCCATTCCGCATACAATCATGACTATATCTACAAAACCCTACTCCATATTGCATTGGCTGTCACGCACAGTAAATAGGGTTGCCTTACCTACTG
>JACCGJ010004316.1:0-15016 GCA_013407085.1 Atriophallophorus winterbourni
TCAAGAATTATTTTGGTATGCCGTTGGGTTCGGAAATCGATATATTCGAATTCAACAAAAATCAATTGACTTGCGCATCAATTTCCTTACAGTTCCCCCGGCATTCTCGGAGCGTCCACGGGCGTTGTTGAATGCGGATGAAAACTCCAACCTACGTTTGATGTGCAACGCTACGGGAGTCCCCACACCGAAACTGCGTTGGCTTTGGACTGAACGTGTTCCTCATGACGTCATCACTCTGGAAAAATCGAACGATAAGGAAGCATTGGATTTGAGCCAGTTTAAGGCAATCGAATCATTGATTGCTCGGCATAAAAGTGGTACGTTTTTGGCTTATTGACGGAATTTTAAAGGATTAAGAATTAGTAAAGCTCATGCTTGGCAATATCATTCGATATTGAGTGTATTTCACACTGGAGATATAAATATGTTTGATTAAATTACAACAACAACAACAACAATAATAATAATAATAACAGAGTAATGTTGTTTGCTAAAGCCTTACAGATCCTGCTACACTTTTTGTCAGAGGGAGTTTACTCCGAATCTCAATGCGGCTTCCGCAGGGGAAGATCTACCGTTGATATGATCTTCTACCTGAAACAACTTCAAGAAGTGTCGCGAACAGCGTATGCCATTATACGCAGTTTTTATTGATTTAACGGGAAGTGTCTTTTCAAAATGCTTGATTTGATAGGCTGCCCTCCAAGACTGCTCAAACTCGTTATTTTGTTCTACTCTGGAATGAAGGGCTCAGTCCATTTTAACGCTTTTAGCTCAGAAGCCTTTGAAATTCGCCGAGGCGTCAAACAAGGGTGTGTTCTTGCTCCCATAATTTTCGGCATTTTCTTTCCTCTGCTTCTGAAGCACGCTTTCAGGACGAGGACAGAAGGAATATACCTACGCACGCCAAGTGATGGCAAGCTTTTTAACTTGAACCGGTTGAGAGCACAGACCAAGGCACGAAATGTGCTAATACATGACCTGCTGTTTGCCGACGATGCAGCCTCTATTGCTCACTCCCAAGATCACCTCGTCGGCATGCAAAGACTTTGGGCTAACAATCAAGAGACTGTATCGCCTCCAATCAATACTGTTGTAAACTGTCAGCTTGAATCAGTACATCATTTCGCATACCTTGGTTCAACCATTGTGGATAACCTCTCACTAGACACGGAGATTGATGAGCGGATTGGCAGAGCAGCTGTCATTCTGTCCCGATTGAACTCTCGTGTTTGGGGTAACCGCAAGTTGACTGTAAATACAAAGATGATGGTATACAGCGCGTGCCTACTAAATGCCTTACTGTACGGCAGTGAAACCTGTACCACCCATGCAAGACTAACGGAATCTGAATGCTTGCAATGCAATCCTTCGTTTATTGAACGTATTGTGGATGGACAAAGTAACTAATGTTGAAGTTCTTACAAAAGATGGTCTACAAAATATGTTTTCATTACAATGGGAGCAGCGCCTGCCCTGGTGTGGCCACTCTACCAAATGGAAAATGGTCGCGTTTTGAAAGATCTACTCTATGGTGAGTTGATATCAGGAAGTGGGCCATTGAGCAGACCGCACTTGCGTTACAAAGATGTTTGTAAAAGAGATATGAAAGCGCTTGTATTGACTTCGCGAGTTTGGAAGAACTTGCTCTTGACCGCTCACATCGGAGGCACTGTGTAAATCGTTGTCTGCAAGCTAGGATGAGCAGATACAGCCCTTGGCTGCTCAGTGCAGATCACGCCGCGTGCAACTGAGGCATTACAACCAATTTCAGCTTATTGTTGCAAGCGCTGCGAGAGAGATTGTTCCTCCTGAATCGGACTGTTTAGTCATTCAAAAAGCTGTAGAACATGAAAATTCATGCGATTGTGATGTACATCCTTGGTCGACATCGACCGAAGGAGGCCAACAACAACATTACCGTTACACATACTATCCACATGAACGGTTTCGTACTATTTACAGTCATCAGGTAAAGACAGACCGCAAACATCAAAATGTGGACTATCGAATGTAAGAGTCAAGGCGTCTTGCTGGCCTATTTGCTTAATCTTGAATATTATCAAATGGAGTGACAAGGAAAGTTTGTTATTATGCATTGCAGTGAAATTCGCAAGGAAGCTGCCATGCGGATGTCGCTCTACTCGTTCACAAAACTTGTTTGAATGCATGTTCTATTCAAGGTGTAGGCACTTCTTCCAAGTTTTTTTGTGCATACTATTCTGTATAATCCGTAGCTATTTAAGCCTCACCCTTACTCACCTTTTAGAATTTTGTTTTATACATTATTGTATAGCAGGAAACTTAGGATTTCTCAAAGTTTGTTTTGGTAAACGGTTTAAATAATGTTTCAATATACATTTATAATACGGTAAAAATGTTGCAAAAATAAGCAAAACACCATTTCACTCAACTCGGAAATTTCAAATCAAAATCTCGTTCGCATATTTCGCTGCCTGTTAGCCCGAAACGGTTTCGATGTACCATCGTAAAACGCGTTTCATCTGTCGGAGAACAAATCGTGTAAAGATGTTTGCTACACGTGTTTGCCACATGTGCGTCTTTAGCTGGAGGTTGCGAAAATTCGTTCGCCGATGTGATATTCTGTTCAGTTTTTTGTACATCACAACGAACTAAATCTAACTGATTAGAATTCAAGGGTCAAGAGATGTCGTTTTGCTGGTAGTTTGCGGTAACATTTTTTCGTTAATATTGCACAATTAATATCGGCGAGTTTGAAATCGACAAAGTAGTCAAGAACGAGAATTTGTGGTGAGTCCCACTCTATTCACCTTACAACCAAGAAAATTTTCAGGGTGATCAAGTATATTCATAGATTCATTCATTCATTCATAGATTATATGCGGATAAAATAGCTATGCTTTACAAGACCCACAAAAATTTACATCGGGTTGGATGGTAAAAGTATCAAAATATTGTTACAGATTATTGTCAAACGTGAAAACATACTTGTCCATATAAGCATCTAGTGATTTCTTGAAAATGTCAACGGTTTCAGATTATACCACGTGAGTAGGTAAACTGTTCCACAATTGCACATTGCGAACAGAAAATGCATATTTGCGGCAGTTCAACCTGCTATGCTGTTGGTAAAGTTTAGATTGGTGATCTCGCAGATGTTTGTGGTGGGAAAGATGAAATAAACTACTGCAAGGATAATTTGTTTGATTAAGCACTGTCCAAACGAATATTAGTGCTCCTCGTTTCCTTCTGTATTGAGCCGAATGCAATTTCAATATTCTATGTCGCATTTCGTATGGATAATTAGAAAGTCCAAGGACGAGCTTTGTCGCTCTGCGCTGTGGAGTTTTTCAAATGCAGAATGTCTGTTTTGAACCAAGGATCCCATACCGGTATAGCATATTCGATATGAGGACGGATGTAGGTTGAAATCAATTTTCAGAAAATGTTGGCGTCAAACGAACCTAGGACTATTCTAAGGAGACCCAAGTTGCTTTCGGCTTTGTTGGCAGCCAGTCGACATTGCATTGAGTTTCCTAAGTCTGATTGAATAATCACACCTAAATCTTTTACGTAGGAGGCGGGTTTAATAACAGTACGACCTAGATAATATTCTCCGTTCCACTTGATGTTGAGCATTCAGCGGTAAATTTGGTTCTATAGGCATCTGGCATAAATCATATTGAGGTCCCGTTTCAGATACTGTATATCGGCTATGGAGTTTATCTTGCGCCAAAGCTTTGGGTCATCAGCGAAAATGAGCACTGCCGACTGTACTACAATATATATATATTCAAAGCGAAAAGCGTTCGGGGACTGATCCTTGTGGAACACCAGGGTAAACTTGAATCGATTCGGATAGCTCACTCTTCGCTCGCACGTACATCTCACGGGATATTAAACATTCGTTAATCCATGCATAGTGTTTTCCACTGAGTTTCCATCATCCAGTGGCTCAGACCAAGATTTTTTCGCTAACAGCAAGTTGTCATGCAAAATCGTTTTTTGCTGAATCCATGCTGTGCCTCAGAAATTAAATTATTGATCTCAAGATGATTCTGCAAGACATTAGCTTTGATTGACTAAATTACTGCAGATAACACTGGTAATACACCTATCGAAGGATGGTTTAGAGAAGTGATTTTTCTGCCAGCCTTGTAGATCAGACTAATCAGGCCAATTTTCCGAGATTTCGACAAGAAGATCTGTTCGAGCATTATCTTGAACGCGTTGGGTGTTGGTATTACCAAATCGGAAGACAGATTATACAAAATGTTTGGGTGTATATTATCTATACCGGGTGAACCTGTTTCCTTTATTGTCATTAATTTTGTTTTTATAACGTTGGAGGCAAATTCCACCTCATGAAGATTTCGCAGCCTGCAGCTGTTACAGTTCAGAACCTGTCCATGGGTTCACATTTGTGAGATTACTGATGCAAATTGTTGAAGGGAAAACGTTTGCATAATCTTTAAATGATGTCACTATACCAGTACGGGAGGCCAGTGACGGTATTCACATTTTAACACTCCAAAGATCGTTGACGTGCTTGTACAAGACTTTGACATTCACAATAGATTTTTCGGCTAGACTGATTTGGTAATCTTTTCTGTCTTATCGAATACGGCAGACACAATTATTTCGTAATAAGGTGTAGTTGCACCAAGTTAGCCCTGACGGATCGTCAAAGTATTTGTACCAGGCCTTCTCACGCTTACACATCCATTTCCGAGTACTGCTTCTGAGAGGCTTTTTCGGACGCTGATTGCTGTTTATTATTTGCACGTTTGATGACAAGTTAATGATAATACGGATTTCAGTGTAAAAAGTCTTCCAGATTTTCTAAGCTGATTTGAGCTCAAGGAAATCCCATCGATTTGCAGTAATAAGAGCTCAAAGCAAGTCATAGTTCACAGTTGTATATGTTCGTTGATTATTCTTTACTGGCTCGTATTGATAGATATAATCGAATGTCATGACAACATGATTACCTAATTCGAGTGGAGCTGTATAAGAGACAGATTCGATCATGAGTTCTTCGTTTGTGGATATGAGGTCCAGGGTAGATGGGGTTTGTTCAGATCGAAATCGCGTTGGTTTTTGTACATGGTTGTTAAGAGGGGTGCAAGTCATTATTTCTTGAGAAAAGCTTTTGAATGAATCGTCACCTGTAATGTGTGTTGCAAGGGTCGATACATGAAAATCACCGAGGAGGAGCGAATTTTGGTATAAGAGCTTCAAACAAAACGTATTGCCTTAGAAAGAAGTGTCGGGGGAGGATGATAAAGAAGGATGGCGATAAATAAATGCTAAGAGGCATATACGGTTATCATGCAGGTCAATAGAGCAAAACAATGTATCTGTGACATCTAGCTCAGGAGAGAAATGTATAGTACAATTGATGCTTTCGTGTAAGTATAGGAGGATACCGCCAACTTTTGTTGCTCGACCATGTGAAAGATTTTGAGTTCAGAGTCGTGCATAGAATTACACAACCAGGTTTCTGTCACTGCAATCAAATCCCAAGACACCACGGTCGCACGTGAATACAGTTCAGTGAACTTGCCCAGAAAGCTCTGAGCATTGGTGTAACAGCATGATAGAGATTTGATTTTTGTTGCAGATGAAGCACTCATCGTAGTGGATTCGCCGACTCAAAATTGGTCGGCTGCATGTGGTTACATGGGTGGCGGAATTATTTTGGGAATATTCATGTTCGTGTGTTTTACAGTCCGAATAAGAATTTCAGGTGGTGAGAATTTTTGGCATTGTTACCACGCCTTGAGTATCCCATCCTTCTTTTCGTATGTGCGGAATGATATTTTAATAGAAGGCAACTATTTCGTTTTCTTTTTCCGTGTAATGCGCATTTCATGAGTCTTCATTATGTCATTTAAACCTAAGATCTCTTGCAAAGTACTCCATTTACTGCAATCGTTTTGCAGTCGTTTACTGGATTCTCCTTCGTTCGAACTGGGTACAACAGAACTATAACAGCTCGGCGATTTATAGCCTCTTTTCCTGGTTTCTTATTATTTGTAAGAATTTGTCGTTCTTCCCACTGAACATCGGAAAATATTCGTACAGCAGATTTGATTGCAATGTAGGATATAGTGTTCTCGAAGCCTGTACGGTCAACACAACGGAGGTTCGAACAGGAAACGTAATTTTTATACGATTGTCGTTAGGTAATCCAGTCAATCTTCATTATAACTGATTGATATATTGATAATTAATTATAGGTCGTTTTCAAAGTTTAAATGCACACCAATAATAATTTGAAGCAGTTGCGCTTCAACATTATTTGCTAATCATACTTGGTGAACTGCCAACATTTTTCACCTCAAATTCACCAAGTTAGTTGCACCATGGTTGCGAACAACCAAAGCTCATTATTATTATTATTACTATAACAAGACCAAACACGTAGCTCTGATCGGTTGAGTTATCACGGCTGATGTTTCTGGGTCTTTCACGAAAGTTCTGGCATATAACGCGACTCAGATGTGTCAGTCTGAGAATATTTCTATAAACGTGTTACTTATGAGTAGACCCAAACATTTAGTACGAGACAAAAGAAATGTGTCAATGGGTACGATCACGCCAAGATACCCAATTTATATTATGATATGTTACTTGAAACCTATTCGTCGTCTGCAAGCTGGGGAGGAACAGATACAGCTCTTGGCTGCTGAACGCAGATCACGCTGCCGGCGTGCAACTGACGCCCTACAACCGAGTTCTGACTATCGTTGCAAGCGCTGCGGACTGGTTAGTCATTCAGAAAGCTGTGGAACATGAACATTCATGCGATTGTGATCTACAACCATGGTCGACATCGACCGAAGGAGGCCAACAACAAGAATTCGGTATATTGGCTTGCAATCTGTTCATATGAGTAAGACTCGGTGAAATCATTGTTACGAGGAAAACAACATGGAAACAGTAATGGAGATTGACTGCAACGTGTGTGATCACCAAGAATCGTTTTTAAACTTGATCGTAATCAAACGTCGGTCTACTCGGAATACTCGGAATTTCTAGTATCGAACATTATTTAGATGAAATTTATTCGCATGTGAATTTAACTGTTAAAATTTGTTGTGAGCATTTCAGTACAACCTCATTTTCAGATTTATGTTTGTTATCTAATTTTAATTTCCTGGTAACGTATATATTTCATGATAATTCAGGAGTAACGATGTTATATACTACTCGAATTACTGCTGTACTGCTTAATTATGTTGAGAATGATTTGAAATGAGAACAGCGATACGAAAATACCTACGTAAAACTTTTTTAGGCTATTGACCACTTTTTTGAATGCTCACTGAATCTAATCTTACCGTCTCAAACTGATGAACGAAAGCAGCTATAAAACGGTAGTGGAATGTAGGTGCTTCGTACTACGAACATTCATTTTCAAATGAAAATATCACTGATAGATTATTCGTTGAAAGCTTTAAATAATGTTTATTTGAATATTGTGGTTCGTCGTATAAACTCAATTTAACAGAGAAATCATTCTATTTATACAGCTGTAACATCCAACTTTTTAATGTTGTATACTTATGAGTAGGCAGACAATAGAAAAATATTTTTGTACAAATGAACGAAATTCATATCCATCGTTGCTTTTTGTAACTCACATCTAACGTAAATGAATCTTACTTGTGTTCATAACGTAAATTAATATTTTGGCCAACACCTTCTAGAAATTAGCAAATAAATTCTGCGTCAATCAAGCAACCATTTTCGTTTTAGAAATTTTCGTTCGTGGTGGTTTACTTGTATTTTCGAAAGTTCATCGTCAAATGTCGGGTCATTATGTCTGCGAGGCTTCAAATGGTATTTTTCCAGCAGCCGTCGCGCAAACCAGATTACTTGTGCGTCGTAAGTTAAATTCGTTTGATATAATTTTGAGATTGTAATACTTACTGGCCACAAACTTACAACTTGACCCTAAATCTCCAAAACTAAATTGCTTTCAGGAAGACATGCATATTTCTTAAATTTCCTTAACACGCAATGATTCGAGTTAATTATCTCAATTAAAATTTTCTCTATAAATGTTGTGATGTTTTTTATCAAAATTGGTGTTTATGTTTGCGGAAGCAATATTCACATCTTTGGATTCCTCTAAAGTGTATTTATGTTTGACTTAATTATAAGATACATTTTAACATTCAATGAGTTTTGCTCATGCAAAATATACCGTCTACCTAGCCTGCTTTATAATTCAAGGTCAATACATACTGACCTTGACCTTGATACTAGTGGATCGATAAGAATTCAAATGATGATTAATAATAAAATCGTATCGTTACTCGGATTGAATGAAAAATATTTGTCCATGTGAATGATTGTGAATTCAGTATAAAATTGATAGCACTTTGATATCAATTTGTTTTCAACTCCATTGAAATGGTAAATCCGAAGGAATAATCAAGCAACTTTATGACTTCGTCACCTTTTAAACAGTCGGGTGCATCCAGTACATCTTGTTATAAAAGAGATATGAAAGCTCTTGGAATTGACCCCGCGAGTTGAAAAGAACTTGCTCTTGATCGCTCACATTGGAGACACTGTCTAAGGCATCGTCTGCAAGATGGGGAGGAGCAGATACAGCTTCTGGATGCTGAACGCAGATTACGCCGCCTGTTTGCAACTGACGACCTACAACCGAGTTCTGACTATCGTTCAAAGCGCTGCGGGAGATATTGTTCCTCTCGAATCGGAATGTTTAGTCATTCAAAAAGCGATTGTGATGTACATCCATGGTCGACATCGACCGAAAGAGGCCAACAACAACATCTAGTTTAGTAGCAATGGAATGGATGTTCAACCTAAATTCCTCAAAAGAACCAGGTGTAACCTAGGTGCTGAGGATAATTGCAATATGATCTGCAACAGGTGTGAACTCTCTATGGTGTGTGAAATCACATTAACTTTTCGACTTTCTGCAAAATGAGGATATATACTCCAAAAGACTCTACTTGAAGTTAACTCAACAAAGTCAATAGATTTTACAAACTTAAGTGATGATAGACCATTTTCAATGCTACAGATGACGCTGGCTGAGTTCAGTAAACGATCGGTGAGCTAGCGAAACTTGCCATCTCTGGTGACGACGGAATCTTACCTGAGCTCATCAAACATTGTATTACAGCTGTAGTAGTAAATAAACCTAGAAACAACTCATTTTATCAAGTTTAGATATTCATTTTTGCAAGCGAATACTGTCCAAATTTTGTTGTATCTCTTTTCTATTTCGAGCACAGACCCTCCGTACATCCGTATGGTTCATGGAGATCTTCGGCAATTTCTCGGCGGAGACACGGTCATTTCTTGCATCATCGAGGCTTACCCGATGGGGGATGTTGAATGGGACTTGAACGGGGTTCCATTAGTTGCCTTTCAATGCGGCTTTCTGCGCGAAGCATCGACCAAATACTGCCAAAGTGAGTTAATAAATAATAGCAAGCATGGAGGCATCTTAGTACATTTATAATTGAATCTCAGTTTAAAATTTCATTGATCGTATTCGTACTCCTATTTGCTGCAGCAACAACATTCATTTGAGCTGAGTCATGACAGTTGTTTTGTTCACGACTCATCTTCTTCGAGCCTGTGTAAATATTTCTGATTATGATTTCGTTTGTTATTTGATTGTCTGGTGACGTGGTCTAATGGCTTGCCAGGCGCATACAACCGTATGCCCACTGACTGTATAATATTTGTTTGACGGCAAATTTTTATTAATAAGTGGTATATGACGTTCGAAAAACCGGACCGAAGCACACTGACTGTTTACCTACTCCGAAGGGATTTCGTGAACGAGCTTCGAATCTCCGGCTCACTTGACCTCTGAATGGACGACTTCCTATGCTTTCGCAAAACTTTAGGATTCACGTCGGTACGAAAGCGATGGTTGGTTGTGTGTGGTGAAGATTATGAATTTTTATTTCAATAACATCTCAACCCCATCCACATTTAAGTGGGTACATGTGAAGTGGCGAGGAAGAAGAAGAAGAAGGAAAAGTAGTTTCATTAGTGTACACTAATAGAGGAAATTGAGGAAAAATGAGGAAGAATACATTACGATAAGTTCCAAATTGCCAGTCGCGTCTAAAACGGACTTCGATTGGTTAACCAGATAGCAAACCAGCTAAGAAACAATTGAATTTCTGAATTTTTAGGTCCTTGAATGAGCGACAACACAATGTCTTTGTATGGGGGTGAACGTTATGCAGGCAATAAGAATCTTGTGGAATGAGTACGCTTCGTCGGATGATATGACTTGGATTAACCGGTTCGGTCCATTGAGGTGACGATCAACACAGCTCAATTTTGAAATACCTTGAAAAAATGCTCATTTGCATGCATCTCCATTACACACACACTCCACGACCGGTTTTGCGCTGTTTGCACTCATTAGGTAGGGACAGTAGGATCAGGATCCGCATGCGCTTGAAACAGTGGAGGAATGGTAAACAAGTTGAGCTTGTATGCGACTGTTGGATAAGGTTGGTACGACTAACCTGTTTAATCACATGAGCCCCCACTCATGTAGACTGGGTTTAAACCCATGACCATGAATAAAAAAGCTGATTGGCATGCATCTCCATCACACACACACCGCACGACCGGTTTCGCTCTGTTTGCACTCATCAGGTAGGGAGAGTAGGATCAGGATCCGCATGCGCATGAAACAGTTGAATATGATAACAAGTTGCGCTTGTATGCCACTGTTGATAAGGCTGGTACGACCATCTGTTTGTCACATGTGCCCACAATCATGTAGGCTGGGTTGTACCATGACATGATAATACTCAATTTGTGAAAATAGTTTGGTCGTACAAACCTTAGGCAACAGGGAACAGGCCAAGCGCTGGTACTGCGCTTGGTTCATACCTGTCCTATCTGACGAGTGCAAAACAGCACGAAACCGTACCTTGTGTGTGTGTGATGAAATGCACCATAGTAGCATTGTTTAACCTTTACATTAAATTTCTTGAAAGAAAAATTAGTGTCCTGTCCCTGACCTTGCTAAATGATTACGAAAAACGGATGCAGATCTGTGATCCTACGGTACTGTCCCTACCTGATGAGTACAAACAGCACGAAACCGGTCGTGGGGTGTGTGTGATGGAGATGCATGCGAATGAGCTTTTGTTGTTCATTGTCATGGATTCAAACCCTGTTTACATGAATGTGGCATACAATCGCAACTTGTTAACCTGAATACCTCGTTTGATTATCAAAAATCCATAAACAGAAGACCGGGGAAAATAATGGGGGATGTGTAGAGGAGGCAAGGAACAATGCAGGAAATGATGTACGGACGGACTAAAAGTTCGAACGTCACTAGGTTGGGTGTTACGGGGTAAGATTATGACTGCTCGTCGGCAGAATAACACCCATTTCCACTAGGTGTATTTGTGGTTAGGGTGCCGTATGCTTTATTCCGTAGGTCACAATTATGTAACCTCAAATGTGCCTTCCATAAAAAGTGCTCAAGGGTAGTGTTATATCTGTGATTTGCTACTACTGGCCCAGCCGTGAGTTCGACAGAACACAACCGTAACTGAACTCGTGTATTGAACGAACGAACCACAAAGTTAGCGAGCTAACGAATATCCCACAGTCAGCCAAGCACAATTTAAACTCACGATCGATCTTCACTGGTGATTAATCGATAGTTCGTTCAATACCTATACAACAGGTAGATCATAAGATCTGGTAACCATTTTGGTTGACTTTAGATACATTCTCATGATTCGTTTTTGGATCACGGTGTCCAAGTTTGCGCTGTATATTCCACGACAGGGTGTAGATATGCATTGTAAATTTTTATCAAAATGTGTGGCGATAAACATCCGAAACGTTATCGGGTAATTCAAGTTAATTCAAAGTTTTAATGGTCCATACAGCAAATACTTTACAGTAACCATAGATTAAAAATATAGCGAATGCACAAAAGCAACACAAATGTTTTATCATTATGGAGAGTCAGCTTATGTAAACAAGTGCGAGGTTGGATTTGGTCAACATATAATTGTCAAGGTCAGCCTTGAACAAGTTCACGATTGGTGCACAAATGATGTGTGGGGGCAGGGAGTTCCACAGAAAACAGACTCTGACAGCAAAGAAAAACCTTCGACAATTTGTTCTGAAGTGTAGAATAATTAACTTGTAGCCCTGCGATCTGCTACCCCGTGCTTCTTGCCGATGAAACAGGTGTTCAAGTGGGTGATCCACTGTATGCAGAATGTTGAACAGCAGGATCAAGTCACCTCTGAGACGACGGTACGAAAAGTCAAAGAGGTTTAGAGTTGCAATCCTCTCCTCGTATGGCCGGTTATATAGAGTAAATCGATTAGACTGCATGTAGTGTTATAGTCAGCATCGTTCTGCAAACTGTGTTTCAAAATCTGCATGGCCAGACACCGAGTAGCTTTTTCTAACGCATTTCACTCCTGCGTTCGACTACCAAGAGTGTGTGTCTGTGACGGAATAGGGCTGTAAACTATTGCGCTTGGGGAAATAGAAGGACTGCGTTTTCTGAAACGACCTGTGATACAGCAAATTGTGTCCATAATATGACGACAGGTTGTTCTTGGACTCGGTCAGTCAACAAATGATGTATATCGCACTAGCGTTACAGTCACGGGAAAACTCTAGATTCGCTAACAGACTGGTTCAGACGGAAGCACGAGTGATTTGAATGGAAGTTTATTGCTGAAGTACAAAAGCACCAATGGCAAGCTGAAAGAAGGAAAACAGGTTTTATGTAAACTATAAACTATTACATAATGTACATTCTGAGGTTACCCTCCTAACATCTCCCCTTTGAGTTCTTGATTTCGGTCGATTTGCAAGTGAGCAACTGTTTGCCGGACACGATCAGTCCATCTTCGTGGAGTACAAAGATTTCGTAAATCAGGAGTTTCCGGAGAGGTGGCAACATTTGTAGACGGACGTTGTTCGAATGTGTCGAGGAGTATGCCAAGTGGAACATTGTCTCTTGGACTGTTCATCGCATGCACATTTGAGGGTAATAATTGATTGGCATGCCGAACCCAGACTGAAGACTGAACGTCGACGTCGTAAGTTACATTACCGGAACGGCGTAGAATACGACCTTGTGTCCATTTCTCAACACCTCCACGATAATCCTTCGCAAGTACGACCTGACCAGGTGTAAACACTCGCTTTTTTGCATTGTGACGACGATTGAATCGTTCTTGCATCGCAGTGTTTCTGGTGATAGTTTTTGGTGCAACTGGGTATATTGCATCAATTGGCAAACGTAACTTTCTGTTCATTAAAGCTTCCGCTGGAGAACAGTTATTCGGAACGTTTGGGTTTGGAGTTGCTCTATAGTTAATCAGGAATGTTTCTATGATTTCTGGTATGGTCTCCTCTCCCCTGAGTTTAGAGATGGCTCGCTTGAATGTGTCAACAAAACGTTCTGCCTGCCCGTTGGATTGCGGGTGATAAGGCGGTGAACGGATGTGTTGTATGTTGTTGAGTTGACAGAACTCGGCAAAAATTGCGGAGGTAAAAGCAGTACCGTTATCTGACACCAAAATGTCTGGAACGCCGAAACGACTGAAAATATGACGAAGTTTCATGATGGTGGCTTCAGATGTTATACGGTCCATGGGAAATATTTCGGGCCATTTGCTGTAGGCATCGACAAGGATTAAGTACTGTTGACCATCTATTGGTCCTGCAAAGTCGATATGCAAACGTGACCAGGGAGATTGAGGTGGAGGCCAAGAAATAACCGGTTGATGTGTTGATGCTTGAATGGCCTCAGCCGTTGTATGTTTCAGCCTAATCAAGAGTTGTTTTAAAATCGCAGCCGAACGATAACACATTACGTTATGCCTCCAAAGTGAACGCATAATTTTTTCAGGTACAAACGTCTCTGAACCATAATTGTGGCTCTCTCAAATTTCAACTCTCCATAGAGAAAAGCTATTGGGACACGACAGTCTTCCATTTTACAGCCAGCTTTAAACTGGACACTACCGGCATGCTTTTGTGCAATGCTTGAGTGGTCCGAAGTTTTACTGCCTTAATTTAGAGCGATCGAGACTTATATTAAATTTCCATGTGATGAAGTGGTCAATACCCATGCTGTTGTTTGAATTATACATTCTGTTTATCCACGTGCTGGATTTAACATACATCAAAGCATGTGTCTGAACCGGATATTTTCCAAAGTTTGGGCTGTGATAATCAACTTCGATGCTTTATAAGAAAAGTCCCCTTATCGTTTGATGTTTAAACATTAAGCACAAGCTGAAATGTTGAATATTTTTGAATAGAAGCTTTTTTGATTTGCTCTCATTTTCATTATATTTTACTACCACAATTTTGATGCTCTGCTTTTGTCACGGGAACGAAAAACTTTAATTAGCACTTGATGATTTTATGTTTTTTTCTCGAGATCTATTACCTTGATTGTTTGTAGTAGTATCTTTTTTTAAAAGTTTACTCCTCGGGATATTTCGTTTTCGTTTTTTCCTCCAAGCACGATTCGACCGCAATTTCAAATTACGTCCAACACGTGACCCTGCACAGATCGATAAACCCAATCGATTCACCGAATCACAGCTGACCGTTCGAAACATCACTCACTCGGACCTGGGATTGTACACGTGTCGCATGCGAAACTCACTTGGGGTTGGTGAAGGTCACACCAGATTGGAAGCACATCGTAAGTGGCGTGGGGATGATGAAGAAAAAAATTTGCATAGTTTTAATTAAAACTTATGTGTTTTTTGGTCTACTTCGGTTGATGTCGACCATGGATGTACATCACAATCGCTAGAATTTTCATGTTTTACAGCTTTTGAATAAAAGTCCGATTCAGGAGGAACAATCTCTCTCAAAGCGCTTGCAACGATAGGCAGAACTCGGTTGTAGGGCGTCATTTGCACGCCGGCGGTGTGATGTACGTTTAACAGCCAAGAGCTGTATTTGCTTCTATACAGCTTGCAGACGACGCTTTACACAA
>JACCGJ010004317.1:0-16253 GCA_013407085.1 Atriophallophorus winterbourni
TTCCCACAGCATCCCATCGGGGACCACTACGTGGGCCTCTTATTCAGGACCGAAACGAACATCGTCTTCCTCGCAATCATCCAGACCCGCTCGTGAGACCGATGTGACCACGCTTCCACGATCAACCGCCACCGCTCTGCGACTCTCGTTGGATCAACGCCGCCGTGCTATCGAGGCCAGTCGACAACGCGCGTTAGCCGCCACAGATAAAGCCGTCGCCGAGCGTCATCACGCCGCGTTTCAGAATTTCCTACAGGCGGAACACGTTAGTTTTGTTTGTATCTAGAAAATAGATGAAATCATTTGATTAATGACGTTCTTTTTGTTCCATGAACCTTGCTTCAAAGCGATTTTGTGGCTGCAATAATGCGAGTGTGCAGCATTTCTTTCTGGGAAAGAAATCAGGGTGTCAA
This sequence comes from Atriophallophorus winterbourni, assembly GCA_013407085.1. NCBI lineage: Eukaryota > Metazoa > Platyhelminthes > Trematoda > Plagiorchiida > Microphallidae > Atriophallophorus > Atriophallophorus winterbourni. Next base: position 414 of record JACCGJ010004317.1, read on the forward strand.
CATTTAGCGTAGTATGCGCTTTCGGTAAAAAGAATTTTGAGAACTAGGATATCATATGTCATGGCATTGACCTTACGAGTTGGGAAGAACTTGCTCTTGACCGCTCACCTTAGTGTTTCTGTGTAAAGCGTCGTCTGCAAGCTGGGTATGAGCAGATACACCGGTTGGCTGCTGATCGTTGATGTCTTTCAAACGCCGTTGATCGCTGTGAATGTTATCGGAGTGATTGTTTCTCCCAAATGTTTCGTCTGACTGATGAGATCATCGTCGATTTGCATTATACTTCGACCTAAAAAGCTCCTTGAACTGAACGGATACTCCCAGGTCGCCGAACCTGTGGCTCAACAGTCTTATCAGCACGACAGTGAGCCAAGACCGAGCCCATCATCGATCTTCGGATGGGAATGGTTCAGTTATTGATCGATTGATCGTTTATTGATCGATTAACCGCGGAGGTACTCGAACCATCGGAACAGTCGTAGCTTGATGGTGTAAATCTAAATCGTTGTGTTTCACTCAACCTTCATTGCTACTCGAATGGAACGCCACATCAAACACCAAGCCCGCTCTCTCGTCTTGCCATGCCTGCCAGACCGGAGAATAATCAGAGTTTTCGACAAAAGCCTTTGGCCCACAAGCCCGTGGGTTGAGACTGTGTTTGTGTGGCATCTATGCCATTGACACTTGTGGTTTGCGTTCTCGAAGGACACCGCCCGGTATCGCCCCACAGGTCAGTCTCCTCGTGATTTTATTGGCGCCCCATTCTAGTATGTCTGTGTCCATTCTTCTAAAGGTACACTAGTGTGCACGGATGTGCAATCGTGCAGTATTTGTATGCTGTGCGGCTAACATTGTGCTAAATTGATAGGCCACCGGTAGTGAGCTGCATGCTGAAACACGCTGGAGTCTCACTGCCATTTCTACTATTTCTTTTGTCATCTCTGTCTAGGCCTGGGCAACCTAACAGTATCTTAGCCCACGTGCAGTCTCTGACTGTGCGGCATTTTGCCTGGATTAGGCTTGTGCATTCATACCATACCATATACACTAGTATTTTAGGTCCCACCCTTCCCCGTCTTTTACGATTTTAACGTACCATCGTTGTCTGGCAGTCGAGCGCTCGGTGCTGGCCATCCATGATGATTATAAGCTCGTTCGATTACCCGCAACATGTAGAAATTACCATCTCGGATAAAGTTTTGTGATGCCACGTTGTCCCGCTATTTCGTTGTAGTCTTTATTCCACCTAGCGTAACTTTTCATCTAGCTCGAATTTCACAAGTGTTGACAAAATTGATCATCATCACGTGTCGCTTTACGTTTAGCTTCGACGCTCTCAACACTCGGAAACTGATCTAGCATCTACGTGCGACGACAAACTAGTCACTCAATCTGCAGACAACGAAGAACTCGCATCCGAAAAGTCTGCCACCGAGAGTCATTCCCAACCACTTTCTGTAGGTTAATTTGCCGTGTTCTTTTTCCATTAATCGGCGGTTAGTCATTATCGCATCTTTCTGTTATTTCCATAGAAACCCGCAGCTGAAGTTACCCAACCTTTGCCAGATAATTCCGTTTCCAGCACACATTTGAAACCCACCCTAACCCCACAAGGCTCTCCACCGAGCAGTACGGTACTTGACGAATACTTGAATGATCAACACGAAGAACAACACAACTCCTCGTCCGACTCTAACCACATGCCCGAACGACTGTCTCCGCCGAAACTCGAGTGCCATCATTGCTGTCACAGCGAACGAAAACGAAGCCGCAGTCCTTCGTTTCGCTGTACACACAGCCCTGTGCTTTCTCGCAGTCCCTGCCGACCGCAGCGCTCACATCGCCACCCCCGAGTGTTGACCTCGTGTAGCTTGACGCCCAGACAACAACGACAACAGCCGCCGTGTCTGGTGCGGAAATCTTGTGGCAATCATTGGATGCGGGAAGCGAGCCGAGTGGCGTACCATTCGCGTTGTCCTTGTGAACGACAGCCCGAGGAATTGGAGTCTTACTATGACTACCCAGAAGCGGATTTCGAGGAGGAGGATGAGGATGGTAGTTACGACAGCGGAAGCGACGTGCATTCCAGATCGAACTGTGTGCATGAACACCCGGCAGTGGATGAATGTTTTGAAAACCATTGTCATTATAGGAAGTAAGTCTTGAGGATTCAAGCTTTTCTGGTTAATGTATATTTATATATGTATAAAGTGTCAGCTTGAACCAGTGCATCAGTTCACATACCTTGGTTCAACCATTGCGGATAACCTCTCGCTAGACACGGAGATTGATAAGCGGATTGACAGAGCAGCTGTCATTTTGTCCCGATGGAAATCTCGTGTTTGGGGTAACCGCAAGTTCACTGTAAAGTCAAAGATGATGGTATATAGCGCTTGCGCACTTAGTGCTTTACTGTACGGCAGTGAAAACTAGACCACCCACGCAAGACACGAACGGAAGCTGAATACTTTCCATCTAAGAAGCATCCGTCGTATCTTAAACATATCATGGATGGACAGAGTGATTAATGCTGAAGTGCTTTCAAAAGCTAGTCTACAGAGCATGTTCACTCTGCTACGACAGCGCCGACTGCGGTGGCTTGTCCACGTCTACGGAATGGAAAATGGTCGTATTCCGAAAGTTCTACTATATGGTGAGTTGCAATTAGGAAGACGACCATTGGTCAAATCGCACTTTCGGTACAAAGACGTTTGCAAAAGAGATATGAAAGCTCTTGGCATTAACCCGGCGAGTTGGGAAGAACTTTCTCTTGACCACTCACGCTAGAGGCATTGTGTAAAGCGTCGTCTACAAGCTGGGAACTAGCAGATACAGCTTTTGGCTGCTGAACGCAGATCACGCCGCCGGCGTGCAACTGACGCCCTACAACCGAGTTCTGCGTATCGTTGCAAGCGCTGCGGGAGAGATTGTTCCTCCCGAATCGAACTGTTTAGTCATTCGAAAAGCTATAGAACATGAAAATTCATGCGATTGTGATGTACAACCATGGTCGACATCGACCGAAGGAGGCCAACACACATCTGCACAGCACAGAAGCACTGCATTAGTACCAGATGAAGTGACGTGAGAGAGTTATCGTGTTGCTGTTGCTCTACCCGTTATGACTGTTTGTCTAACTGTATGGTTCATTGGATATCCGCCATCCTACAAGAGTGTGTGTATTCCTTACATTACTCAGATCACCTTTCCCCCGATTCGAGAACGCTATGCATTCTCTATGCTGAACAATTACAATTAGAATTAGTTTGTTGTCAATCAACTGTTTTTCTCCCCGATTTGTCCTACGATTACCTCATGTTGAGCGATAGCTTTCGTCGTACACCAGATCGCTTGAACTCCTGTCAACGGGATTACTTCACGTTAGAGTATTTCCGCTGATCTTGGCTACCGGTAGTGAGCTGCATACTGAAACACGCTGGAGTCTCACTACCATTTCTATTTCTATTTCCCCCCTCATATCTGTCTAGGCCTGGGCACGGATGTGCAATCGTACAGTATTTATGTGCTGTGCGGCTAACATCGTGCTAAATTGATTGGCCACCGGTAGTGAGCGGTATGCTGAAACACGCTGGAGTCTCATTACCATTTCTTTTTCCCCCTCATATCTGTATAGGCCTGGAAAACCTGACAGTATCTTAGCTTTCTGACTGTACGGCACTTTGCCTGGATCAAGCTTGTGCTTTCATTCATTCATTTCCGCGGATCGATCACTCTACAACAAGTTTCGTTGGTCAGGTGACCTTGACTAGGCGCCACCCTCTCCAATTCTGTTTAGTCGCCTTTGCACAACGTTTACTAGATTGAAAAAAACGTCCCGTGGTTTTCCTCGAGAGGCGCGCATTCACACGATGGATCGATATTGGTAGAAAGTGTAATGTGCAAACGCTTCACTCGAATAGATCGTTTGTACTAATAGACACACACGATTTACGGCGCCCGACCAAACACACACTCGCACCCACAAATCAATATCGCGTATGTTTCGATCACGTTAATCCTGATTCATACAATTTTGTGTTCCTAAACTTTTAATGTTTTTCGTGTGCTGTGCTCAACACACAGAACGAGCACTCATACAAGCATTATTGATTTTTCACTGTTCAACGATTAATCAGCCTCGAGTGTAATTTTCGGCGAAGTGAACTCATTTTTGCTTTCACTGACTTGATTGTGTAAATCAAAGCAGAATGTGTGTGTGAGAGAGAGAGGAGGCACTGCTCATAGCCAATAAGAACAGCCCGAATCGCTGATTGGCTGGAACTTGAAGGTTACTCAAAACCAGTAAAAAGCACCCCGATCGAGCTTGTGCCCTAAGCAGTACAATTCAGATACGCGGGCTGGATTCTAAACCTGTTGCTGTTGAAGAAAAATAAGAAAACGGATTTATCCGTGTATACGAATTTTCACAACGGGACACCATCAGGTTCCGCCTCGAATTTGAACAGTTTTTGCGACTCGCCGTTTAATCTAAACCAACCTGACTAGTTTATCTGATGTTGCTAGCTTGTTGCGTAACCTTCACTGCTCACCCACCCCCGAAAAATATGTCCAGCCTCTTTACAGTGAAGTTGCAATGACAGTTTCGAGTAGATTGGTTGCAATTAAATACCTATACCTAGGTATTAGTATTATTATTATTATTACACAAGTCTTTGCAGACGATGTGCCAACAAGAATACCATGAAGAGGGTACATGATAAAGTTGAAGTAGGTTCCATGGTTCTTGTTAAAGGCGACATACTACCGGGTTGCCAAGGCCGAAGTAGGGGGTAGCTTGAGGGACTCCACCCGAAGCCTTTAACTCAAAAGTCTTCCCGCAAGGCAGCGGTTTTTTTTACTTCGCGAGAGCCAGTGACCATTTCGAGGTTTCTTGCGCCTCTCTTGGAGTGCCTCGGCGATTGTTCGAGTACTCCTCTCTAGCCTTTGCACGACCTGGTGCAACCTGCAAGGCAGCAGGGATTTTTCCTCAGGGTTCACTCCCGAAGCCTTTCCCGCGATCGGGTGTCCCGCAAGCCAGCGGAGTTTTAAAATCAGGGTTTTCCTTCGCTTAAATGAAATGCCCTCCCAGTCTAACGAGCTCATTCTACCCGAAGCAAACTGGTTTTCAGGCGCCAATCACTCGCCCTCGCCCCTTCTCCTGTTTTAGAAGCAGTTCCGCCGGGCTCGTGGTGCCACACGTGCAGTCCAGAAGCTGGACTTGGCTATTTGTGAGGTGCGCCATATGGGAGCATTTTATACACATTGGGAGCTTACCCCCACTGCCACCCCGGCTATGACAACCTTTGTTTTTCATGTTCCAACCAAACAGTGCTTTGGGCTGCTTTGATTATTCGTTACGAGCAGTGTCTCCTAGCAATCTCCATGGTTATAGTCTACGTTGATCACGTCGAAATATATGTCACGTTTCGTAGCACCCCCTTGTTCCATGATGTGGGGCGAAACGTCACTCCGTGCCTTCGGTCATCTTTTTTAGTTCAGTTCAGTTCAGTTTATTAGGGGCTAACAAGCAGCATGTTAAGGGCCCATAATTTCTTTCGTCGAAAAGCTGCAGAGAAGTACCCACCCCTAGAAAAACGTTTTCTCTCTCTTTTTGTCCGTTTGAAATCTTCGACGATCACGAGGCCAAGGGTTTATTCGGTTTGCCTTTAAGGAGCACCTCATTATAGCGGTTTGTCTTCCCCAATGCGGCGAAGATTCGCTTATAAAAGACCGAAATGCTAGAAAATATGAGGAAACATTCTTAACTTAACTTTTTTTCAAAACACAAGAGAGCGTTAGTTCTTGAATAGAAATCAGGGGTACTGTCGAGAAAATGATTTACTTCAGTTGCGGTCCAGACCGTGCTTCAAACTCGCGACGGAACTGCAGGGAATAAGTTCTTCTGGAAGACTATTTCAGAAATTTACAACCCTCAGGATGACTAGATGTTTCCTGTAGACCAACCGACATCGCTGCTTAGCAAGTTTAATTGTATGATCGCGGGTGCCCAGCTCGGGGAGATTAGATTAAAGTAGTCATCTATTCAGACGGCACTTTACCTCATCATAATCTTAAATATCTCAATCAACTCACTCCTCAAACGACTGCGCATAAGGGAGAAAAGATCGAGAGACTTCAGGCGTGCAGAGTATAGTTTCCTTCACTGACCCTCAAACACGCGAGACGCTGTACACGTTCAAGTCAAACGATATCCTTGTAGTGAAGACGGTGGCCGGTTACTTAATCTCCAGTCACTTAATCCACAGGGAAGGTATTTAAGAGAAGATTTAAGATAATGTCTGGGGATTAAGTGTCAGTAAACCAGTGAAGACACCATGCTTGAACACAATATTTTAACTATGGCGAGGAGTAGATCCAGTTTACTGATTTCAGACGCTGAGCCGTAGCTGCCCACTGATCTCTCCGCGCCATTTCGTTCGATTTCTTTTCTCAGAGGATGCCTGTCTACTGGTTTTGCAAGCTAGTGGACTTCGACTCCTTTTCGCTTAAGCCTGATTGCCAACCATATTGATTACTATGATGACCAAACTAATCGATTCTAACATAACGTGCACGCAATTTAACACGTGCCATGGCAAAACAGTCGATGCCACCTTTCTGCTGTGTTTTTCGTTGTTCCAAGTGACATGCTCTGCTGGGTTATATATCCAGGATGTTCCATCACACCTATATTCCAATTATGCATTTTGTTGCTCGCAAACCTTTTACATGATCACGCGACCCCCTCTATTATTTGATTTCAAACATTGACGCAATCTGTAATTTTTGAGTTTCCAGTTTGTAGACGAATGCTCTCCATTCACTCGCCATCATTCTCCTTCATTTGCTAACTCGTGGCACGGTTGTGTAATCATGCAGCATTTCTGTGCTGTGCGGCTAACACCGTGCTAAATTGATTGGCCATCGGTAGTGAGCTGCATGCTGAAACAGGCTGGAGTCTCACTACTATTATCTATTTCTCATATCTGTCTAGGCCTGGGCAACCTGACGGCATCTTAACCCACGTGCAGTCTCTGACTGTACGGCACTTTGCCTGGATCAGACTTGTGCTTTCATACATACATACATTTGCTCACTCTCCTCGTTTCTCTTCCAGCTCAAAGCATCATCATCATCATCACACACACCCTCGTCAACTGCGACACGTCCGCCCATCGGTGATCGACCGCTTTGAGCCGGAACACTTGTATCAAGTCCAATCGGAATTCGAAGACATGACGATCGCGTCCACAGCTCAATCGATCGACTGTGCCACACTGCCCAGCACGCATCGATTCCCGGTGTCTCGGCACCGGTCAAACGCCTCGTTGACCGGGCGTGCCACCTGGAACGATCGCCCGAAGCTCCGGGACTTGAGTGCAGGAGCCAGTCGCGAGGACGGTCTGGCGGATTCACGTCAGTCCCCAAACTCGGAACCAATGGATGAGGCCCCGACGGAGGTAGATTTCCACTCATTGCCTGTTTTCCACGTTCTCACGAACAACAGCTTATCATTGCCCTGTATTTTCTCCCTTAGCCGTTTGTCTTGCGCAGTCCAGAGTACTCATTGTTTGGCGACTTGGAGGTCCGAGCCACTGCAGCACACTCCAAAACACCGTCGGCTTCCGAGGAAGCCAAATCCAAAGCGGAACCGAAACAGTTCTTTATCGCGTTCGAGGAGCCAGATCCACAGGTACGTGGTTTCGTTAGTCAGCGATTCCAGCACTGCGTCAATCCTCCATCTCATCATCCTGACGGTCGTAGAACATATGTTTGTCTCTGCTACAGTTTCTCCTGTGGTTTTTTATTGTTGGTCTCATTTGATTGATGATTTCATGTTCCATAGCGTTTCAACGGACTGAACAGAGCGATTTATGAAGAGCTATTCCTCCCACAAAGCTCACAGCGGTAGACAGTACTCACTACCACTTCCTGTTGCTTTTTCTTCCGCTTATCTGTCTTGGCCTGGGTTGTTGTTGGCCTCCTTCGGTCGATGTCGACCATGGATGTACATCACAAACGCGTGAATGTTCAAGTTTTGCAGCTTTTTGAGTGACTAAACAGTCCGATTCGGGAGGAACAATCTCTCCCGCAGCGCTGGCAACGATAGTCAGAACTCGGTTGTATTGCGTCAGTTGCACGTCGGCGGCGTGATCTGCGTTCAGCCGCCAAGAGCTGTATCTGCTCCTCCCCAGCTTGCAGACGACGCTTTACACAGTGCCTCCAATGTGAGCGGTCAAGAGCAAGTTCTTCCCAACTCGCCTGGTCAATGCCAAGATTTTTCATATCTCCCTTGCTGACGTCTTTTTACCGCAAGTGCCCAATGGTCGACTTCCTAGTTGCAACTCACCATAGTGTAGATCTTTCGGAATACGACCATTTTCCATTCTATAGACATGACCTTGGCCTGGGTAACCTGACGGTATCTTAGCCCATGTGCAGTCTCTGATGGTGCGGCACTTTGCCTGGAGAAGGTTTGTGATTTCATTCATTCCTTCTCAGTACTCGGGCGAACGATGTCAATTACGCGTTGACGGCTTGATTTACGATCAGCTCTCAAGATCAGTATTTGCTCTACACAGTGCCTCAAGATTGAGCGGTCACAAGCAAGTTCTTCCGAACTTGTAGGGTAGAGCTTTCACAGCTCTTTCGCAAACTTTTTATACCGCAAGTGCGGTCCGCGCAGTTAACACCGTGCTATATTGGTGAGCCACTACCACCGGGCGGTATGTAGAAACACACTGGAGTATCAAAACCCTCGTGCAGTCTTTTATTGTACAACACTTTATATGGATCTAGGATTGTGTTTTCATACATACGTGCATAAATCTGGTTTCTAGATAGTTGTGCGAATAGCTGCTGTCTTTTCCTCTGATCCCATACATCTTTGTGATCAAGAAATATGAACACCTTTGAAAACATGCTATGGACGGACGTTTTGATAGTCGGGATCATGTTATTCGTCTACCAGCTGTCGGCAATCGTGTCAGTCGAGAGACACTAGTAAAACAATTGATTTAGCCATCCATGTCGCACACACATTTAGTATCATTCGATTGACCCTCTCAGATGTCCTCATAGCCGGGGGTGGCAGTGGGGATAAGCTCCCATTGTCTATAAAATGCTCCCAGCTTCTGGTCTGCACGAGTGCTCCACCGAGCCAGGCGGAACATGCTTTACCAACATTGACAGGGTGGTGACTGGCGCAATGAAAATCAGTGGCTTTGGGCAGATGGAGCTCGTTAGCCTGGGAGAGCATTTCGTCTAGGGGATGAAACCCTGATTTAAACCTCCCTGCCTGCGTGATCCCATCGCAGGAAAAGGTTCGGAGGAAAAACCTGAGGAAAAATCTGGAACAGAGTCTGGTAGACCACCTCTTTCTGGCAACTCCCTGCTGCCTTGCAGGTCGCACTTGGTTGTGCAAAGGCTAGAGAAGCCGACTCGAACAAACTCCGAGTGGTGCTGTGGACGCCGCTTTGTACCCAAATTCCCAAGACTCTTCTGCGAATCCGACTCATCTTCCAGGAGGAGATAGTCGTATAAAATCAAACTCAATCTCAGAGCCGGGTGATTTGCATTCTTTTTATTCACCAAGCTTTTTGAATACCCATTTTCAGTTATACTGAGTTCATCATCACTAACTGGTAAGCACGGGAAGGTAGACTGTTGTGTGTCCGTAATATTTTCACCCCAAAAGTCGCGCATCATGCTTTTCATTATCTTCCATTGTGAGATTTTAAAACACTTTCGAAGATTTTTTCAATTAATTACAGTCAACTCAACAGTAAAACTGCATAACTAAATCATTGTAGGTTAAACTAATTTGAAGCATTTTATGAAATAATAATTATAAAACGACTAATGCCTAACTTACACTCACATATGTGCTGAGTGCATGATTTTGAAGGGCTCTGCTCCATTCCCATTATCGACCTGATTTAGCAATTTTGACCGCCTCCACTTGCGGTTTGATTAGGCATCTCAGCCTCAAATCAACGCTGTGGCCTGTATCGGATGCATGCTCTGCCAAGGTCGAATCACGAATAAGGGATTGATATTCCGTCCTTTATTTCCTTGGAAATGGACCAAATCCTCAAGGTTGACGGATGTTTAAAAATCGAAAAAATGGGCAAAAGTTCTTCTTGAACATCGCAATTTTTTGGCAGAATGTGTTGGTAGTTTTGTTGGTGTTTGCTTTTCAATCGTTGCTCGTCAGTTGCATTGTGAATGCTCCTGTAATTGAATTATTGTTTTCGACTCCACAGCTAGAGACCGTTTATGAACTGTATGTGCGCACGATGTGAGCACCATATCTGTATCAGATTGTGCAAATACTATATATATATATTATATATATATTTATATATATATATACGATGTGAGCAATACAAAAGCTTGGTCATTGTTAAGCGCCTGGAGCGCTTTACCGGGAGCGCTTTACCGGGAATCTCTCTGCATTTGAACATGGTGGTTCTTTGTACGAACCCTATTTAACACTGGCTTGTATATTACATTGAGCTCAGATTCGTCACGGAAACAGCGCATCGTAAATTGATCAATGGATTATCATCATCATCAACAGCAATACAACGGTAGCACGTACCGAATGCTTAACTGCTATACAACCATGAAAAAGTAAAATCCTAAAACATGGAGAAGGGTGGGAATTAGATTGCTACGGCTTCTATAGAAGAGTAAGCACAAACAAACTGGGTAGAGGTGCCTACACCTCGAATGGAACATGCATTCAAACAAGTTTCATGAGCGACATCAGCATGACAGCTTCCTTGCGGCTTTCACTGTCATGCATCATAACAAGCTTTTCTCGTCATTCCGCTTGACAACATACAAGGTTAAGCAAACACTCCAAGAAGATGGTTAGTGATGATCATAATTATCATCATCTTTTTCATCATCGACAGCGTTACTCCGGTTGCAAGTACTGGGTCCCCAACTGTCGTACAACCATGACTAAATAACATAAATTTCTAACGAGATGGGGAAGGGTGGGACCCAAAAGGATACTGAACCTGAAGAAGCTTAGTCACAGTCACGCTGGGATGAGGTTCTCACACCCCGAATTGAACATGCATTCAAGCAAGCAAGCGTCATGAACGAGTAGAGTGACATCAGCATGCCAGCTTCCTTATGGCTTTCACTGTCACGCAGCATCACAAGCTTTCCTTGTCACTTCACGGGATAACAAACAAGATTAATCGAACATTCTAACAAGTTCCCACTGAATACGATTGTGAGTTATAGGAATGAGACTAAAAAACCATCCTCGCATGTGAGTAGGCACGATTTGTGCATCCCTCTGGAAGATGCACTGTGAAAGGGACGTTTCCCTGCTGTGCGCATCTGGCTACACACACTCGCGCCCCGTCTAACCAATTCGTGTTACTGCTCATTCAATTCCCCTTCAATTTCGACCATCATCATCATCCGTGAACATTTTCCTTCTCAGCGGATGCAACGCAAATGCGATCAACTGGAAGCCAGACGTGCGGCAGAGCGCGCCGCCCTGGCTGCCCATCTCCAAGCCCGTCGAGATCGAGAGCGGGAGGAGAAGCAGAGCTCGGAATTACTTGAAAAGGAACGTCGGCTGATGGAGTTGGAGAAAAAGACCCAAAAGGCGGTAAGTACGGTTTTTTTATTTTCAAAATTAAAGCGAACAAGTAATGGCTCTGTTGAAAGTGTAGTATTCCTGTGTGCTCCCGTACTACTACTACTACTACTACTACTACTACTACTACTACTACTACTACTACTACTACTACTACTACTACTACTACTACTACTACTACTACTACTACTACTACTACTACTTATACTACTACTTATACTACTACTACTTATACTACTACTACTACTACTAATACTACTACTACTTATACTACTACTTATACTACTACAACTACTACTTATACTGCTACTACTAGTACTCTTTATACTATTACTACTACTGCAACTACTACTTATACTTCTACTACTACTTATACTATTACTCCTATTACTTATACTATTACTACTACTACAACTACTACTTATACTACAACTACTACTTATACTACTACCACTACTATTTATACTATTACTACTGCTACTTTTACTATTACTACTACTACAACTACTACTTATACTACTACTACTACTCTTTATATTATTACTACTACTACTTATACTTTTACTACTTATACTATTACTACTACTACTTATACTATTAGTACTACTACTTATATTCCTACTACTGCTACTACTACTAGTACTACTACTCATTATATTACTACTATCACTTATACTATTACTACTACTACTTGTACTATTAAAACTACTACTACCACTTATATTATTACTACTACTGCTACAACTACTTCTTATACTACTACCACTACTTATACTACTAGTACTACTACTTATACTAATAATACTACTACTACTACTTATACTGTTACTACCACTTATACTATTACTAGCAATACTACTACTCCGTGACTATGCCATTCGCAGATATTTATTTTACTTTACTACTATGTGCTTGTTAGTAGGCAAAGTAACTGATCTTAGTTCCGATATTGTAATTACGGTTGTCATGATAGCGAGTTTTGCATTAGATTCCGGTTTCATTTGGTATTACTTTAATAGTCAGAAATACGTTTTAACAATATTAAGGTACAATGTTTTTTAGTCTCGTTTTGTTGTGCTCCTTCGGTCGATGTCGCCCATTAATTCACATTCACCAATAGATGAAAACATTCGTAACTCAAGGTGTGGATGATGTTCTAAATAGGGTTCTAATGCTACTGCGTTTGTGAATGCTCGGGTGCTTGCTGTGAAAATTCAATATTTGATCCGTGTGTGAGGTTTTCTGGTAGACGCAGGTCTCTGACGTTTATTCGCTTGTCCGTTTCACTTGAACATCCAAGAATGGTAAACAGCCGTCAACTTCAGTTTCCTTACAAGCGCATTGCTGATTCAATCGTTTCGTATGACTAAACAGTCCGATTTGGGAGGAACAACCTCTCCCAGAGCGCACACAAGTATAGGCAGTCCTCGGACCATGATGTCATGATCTACGTTCTAAAGATGAGAGCACCCTCTGCTTGAAGACGACACTTTACACAGTGCTTCGAAAGTAAGCGGTCAAACGCAGGTCTTTACCAACTCGTAGAGTCAATTTCAAGAGCTTTCACAAACGCTTTTTGTGCCACAATTGCAGTCTGTCCAATGGCCGACCTGCTGATTTTCACGGAATAAGACCAGTGTCCTTTCGATAGACATGACCAAGTCAGCGTAAGCGGCGTTCTGTAGATCAGCTAGAGAGCCTTCTGCCTTTTTTTATCTACTTTATCCATCCACGACATGTTCAAGATGCGACAGATACTTCGTAAATAGAAAGCTCTTTTTCTCTGTTTGTGGAAGGTTCAGTTCTCATAGTCAGATCCACGCAGCTTATCACCTGTCAGAATCGGGACTCTGAATGGTGCGATGCCTTCATCGCGTAATATTCCTTAGGGCTGGTTGGTGCGTAATCATCGAAATTCTGAGGCGAGCAGTCATTCAGTTACTACCCCATTTCCTTTTCTACAATTGCTAGTTCCTTCTGTGCATTTTTAGTCTGATGGTCCAATTGCGTCGGAGCTGTATCCAGTTCGTTCTGCTGCCACGGTATTGTCTCGTTCGGAAGCCAATTTATCCTCCGGGCGAACACGCCTCGCGAATCGACCAACCCCCAAACTCTCCTCATCCGGCAGTCAACGTAACTCCGACATGAGATCTTCCATTCAACGATTGCGAACAAAATCCACAAACAAATTGCGCCACTCTGTGGTCGGTCTTCGGGGGAGTGGTGACGGTGAAGCTTCCACCAAAGACAACCACCACGAAGAAGAAGAAGATGGCACACCGCTGTCAAAGGCACGCAACGCCAAGAGCTACCAATCGCTTCGATTGACCAACGGTAAAGCCACGGCAACCGCGGGTCTCAGTTTGTCGTGTAAGTTTCGTTGACTCCGCCCCCCGCTTGTCATTGTTCTCCCAACACGACTCACGATGACTTCACACCGCTTTACAGCTCTTCATCGCTTCGGTAACACGGAGAACCAGAACTCCAACTCCTCGCCAACCACCAACCAACCGAAGCTTTATGTAATGCCCAAGGCCAAGTCGAATCGTATGGTGATCATGAACGCGATTAGTCATGCGTGTTTGGCCGGTGCGGTCAATGAACCGATGAAACAAACCACGCTGCGGGTCAGTTCATGTCTTGCAAGGTGCTTTATTAGCAGTTATGTGTGTGCCTAAGTTTGAGAACCTCTTTCAAACTCAGGATGTTCGTGCAAACTGCACGAAATCTGTCGTTAGCTTCTATGGAAAAATGCTCAAATTTGGTAGGTTTAAACATACGTCCCGGGGTTACATCTGGTTTGTACACTTGACTTGACTTACTGACTTATTCCTGTGAACTCCTGTTGGAGCATACGGCTGCAACAACGCCACGCCAGCGAACTCTGTCCTGGGCTGCTATCCTCAGCTGAGTCCATGTCATTCCGGCATCCTTCGCTTCACTCACGACTGATCTTCTCCACGACTGCTTGGGTCGTCCCACTTTCCATTTACCTTGTGGATTCCAGTCTAGTGCATGCCTAGTGACGTTATCAGCTGGTTTGCGGAGTGTGTGACCTATCCACCCCCATTTTCTTTTCTTGATGTCCTGATCAACGGGGTTTTGGTTGGTTCTACGCCATAGGTCTGTGTTTGAAATCTTCTCAGGCCACCTGATGTTAAGAATGTGGCGCAAGCATTTGTTGACAAATGTTTGTATCTTGTTGGTGATGTTGTGGGTAACCCGCCATGTTTTGGACCCGTAGAGGAGGACTGCTTTTACGTTGGTGTTAAAGATGCGGACTTTGCTGCGCTGGAACAAGGCCTTAGATTTCCAGATGGGGCGCAGGGTGTTGAACGCTACCCTTGCTTTGCTGATTCGGCTCTTGACGTCGTATTCTGTGCCACCATCAACGTTGACCACGCTTTCAAGGTAAACAAAGCCAAACCACGTCTTTCCCCTGTAGATGCAGTGGCTGCGGGGTGGGGTTGCTAGCCCCACGCCCAACCCTCCTCCTTTTTCACCCGGGCTTGGGACCGGCAGTTGGGGGAGTTTCTGGTTTGTACAGGTAGCTCTAAATTGATTTGCCAGCCATACCTAGCTGCATAAGGAGACACGCTTGAATTTCCGTGTCACTGACCTCCTTCCTAGGTCTAAGGAAGCCGATTGTCAATGCCTGTGCGACACTGCCAGTTCCCACACTTGTGATCTCATTTCCAGCTGCGTCTATAGCTGACCCAGAAGCCAAAAGCCGTTATTTCATAATTTCACGTGGTCAAGGTCATACGTCATATGCTTGTAACTTCAGCCGATTATGGCCAATTACGATACGTTTTTCACGATGTTCTTATCTACACTGATCCTAAGCAGGATACCGCGTTTTCTAATATCAGATACACCGTTACAGCATTTCGTTACACTTGTGTATATCATCTAATCGTATGTATGTATGCATGCATGAAATCACAAGCCTGATTCAGGCAAAGTGCTGCACAGTCGGAGACTGCACGTGGGCTGAGATACTGCCAGGTTGCCCAGGCCTAGACAGATAAGAGAAAGGCATCTCACTACCGGTGGCAACTCAATTTAGCACGGCGTTAGCTGCGTAGCACAGAAGTGCTGCACGATTGCACATCTAATCGTATTCAGCGATGGAATAGCAGTGGGACTCCGGGGTGTTTTAGCATGCAACTCATTACTGCGAAATCAATATGTATGTATGATATATGGTATGA
>JACCGJ010004319.1:0-14476 GCA_013407085.1 Atriophallophorus winterbourni
GATAGGAGAGGTCTCATCACCGGAAGGTGAGAGCGTTAATGCATGTTGCATGTCTAGTCGAATGAAAAGACGATGGACATCAGTTAATTACGAAAAAACAAAAGATGCGAAAAACGCTTTTTGTGTGTTTCAAAACGATTTTCACAATATTTTTGCTGTTTTTAACACTAAATAGGGAGGGATTTTAATCCTAAGGGTAATGCTCCGAAAAGAGCACCTGCCGCCGTTCTTGCAACCCATGTTTGAACACATTTACTGAAGCTTCCGAGACTAGTTCTGAGAGCAATTAATTCCATGCGTTCACTACACGGATGCTAAAAAAGGGCGTTTTGGGTTCCAACCTTTTGAGCTGTTTACATAGATTAGGACTGTGCCCTCGTGTACAAACCAGATGAGAAAGCCAAAAGAACTCATCGAATTCGAGGCAGCTTAATACTTTGACAATTTTAAAGGTTTATATAAGATCCCCACTGTGCTGCTTCCTCCTAAGCGAGAAAATTCCTAATGCTAAGAGATGATTTTCGTATTTGGCGCATAAGAACCCATCGATCATGCGAGTGGCCAGCTTCTGTACCTTTTCTAGCTGCACTATATCCTTCTGGTAATACGGCCTCCAAGCCTAAATATAGAATTCTAGATTCAGCCTTAATATTGCGTTATAGAGGGGTAACAGCACCTCCGCTTTTGTATGTGAGGGCTGAACGTAATCGTTTCCTCCTGGCCCTTTGAGCCACAGCAGCACATTGATCGGCCCACTTAAAGTTAGCGGGGGCTATGATT
The DNA here is from genome assembly GCA_013407085.1 of Atriophallophorus winterbourni. Classification (NCBI taxonomy): domain Eukaryota; kingdom Metazoa; phylum Platyhelminthes; class Trematoda; order Plagiorchiida; family Microphallidae; genus Atriophallophorus; species Atriophallophorus winterbourni. The sequence goes on from JACCGJ010004319.1 coordinate 781, forward strand.
CCTAAGTCCATAGTAGATTTTACCCTACGGAGCTCTGTGTGGGCTGAGGACGTAGAGACAATCATGTTACCTGCCAGTGTAGAGAGCAAGTGACTATTCTCTAGATTAATGGGAAGGCCCTACTTACCCGCTCATTTCGTAACAGCTTCTACGAGATTTATCAGATCGGAATTATCCGACTTACCTACAATTTTGACGTCGCCAGCAAACATATAACAGGGTGAGCGCAGATGATTAGGTAGATCATCAATGAAGATCAAGAACAGCAACGGCCCCAAGACTGAGCCCTGGGAAAATCCACTCGTTATATGCGCATATGCGGAATATGTATTATCAACCCTCACAGTAAAGGAACGGTCACTAAGGAATGCGCGAATCCAGCCCAGTAGTTCTCATGGCTGAGATTTTTAGAAGAGCCTGTGGTTGACCGAATCGATAACTTTAATGAAATCAAGATAGAATACTTCTACTTTTATACCATCATCTATCCTCGTAGTGACACGAAACGATGATCTCTCACTGTACTGGTGAAAGGAACCTATACCTTACATTCCAAATAACTTGAAAAAGAAGAACGTGTGAAACGTACGAACTGTATACTCAACATGGAAGTGCCGGATGCTCAACGGCATACCGTAAAAGGAAATCTGGGCGTGTGATTTGTTTTTAGCCACCTTCAGCTCTGTGCAACTTGAACCTGACCTCGTTTAGAAAGCACAAGTTAGTCTGACATGACCTAACTTTTATGAATCCGATTTATACCGAACGAGCAATACGAGGGAGAAAATTACATGACAAAAATTAATAATTGTTAGTGGTAATGCAACGCTAAGCATTCACAGGAATACCTAATTCTGTATTTGCTTTCTGAGTTCTGAAGATTAAATATACGCTTATTTTCCCGCCGCACACTCTTTACGATACTTATTAGTAGACATAATAATTTCACGCTTAGCTAATCACGTGAACTACGAAACATTCGAACTGCTTGACCTGGTTGCCATCGGTCGTAAAGGGCATTTTATATCAACATTGCAAAAATATTTAGATATGGATGATTTGAATTGATTTCAAGGTCAACGTATAGTCCAGTTCAGTTCAAGTTGCACAGGGCTGAAGGTGGCTAAAAGCCAATCACGCGCCCAGATTTCCTTCGACGGTATGCGGTTGAGCACCCGGCACTTCGATATCGAGTGTACAGTTCGTACTTTTCACACGTTCTTGCTTCCGAATATCTGGATAATAAGGTAGGGTTTCTCTTCACCAGCACGGTGAGAGGTCAGCTATTCAGGAAACAATGTAATAATATGCGTGAACAATGTGTGGTGTATGAAATCACTAGCCTAGTTGAGGTGAAGTGAAACACAGTCATAGACTGCATGTGGGCTAATTTACTGTCAGGTTGTCCAGGCCTAGACAGATATGATAAAAATGTAAAAATACGTTTTTTTGTTTTTTTAAGTTTTTTTATTAGACAATATGCGGAAATATGATAGACCAATTAACGTCTAATTCCCTTTTAAAGCTCAACACATTTGGGAGGCTTACTATACAATCTGGGAGCTTTTTCCAGAAGTTGACCACACGGTTGCTGAAAAAGTGCTCACGTGCCAGCAACCTCGGCCTACTCTTAAGAAGTTTCATGGAATTACCCCTTGTAGCTGCTTTAGGTGCAAGTTCAAGGATTTCAGTAATATTATCACCCGTAAGACCCTTTAGAATCTTGAAGGCTTCTATTAGGTCACCTCGCAGCCGGCGTCTATTTAGTGAGAACAAACCGAGGTCCTTGAGTCTAGCCTCATAAGTTTTACCTGCCTGACCCTCAACCATCCTAGTCGCAAGGCGCTGAACCCTTTCGAGACATGCTATATCCTTTTTTAAGTACGGTGCCCAGGATTGAACGCAGTACTCCAAGTGAGGCCGCACGACTACTTTGTATAAGGAAATGAAGATTGAAGGTTTTCGGCAAGATAATGCTGAGCGAAGTCTGAACAATTCTCTGCGAGCCTTGTTTGCAGCTTCGGCACATTGAGTAGCCCATTTAAAATCGCCTGTTATAGTAATGCCAAGATCCTTCACTTTCTGAGCAGCCGCTATTCTGATAGTTCCTTCTCCAACTTCTAGTTGGGTTGTCGCTAAATCCGTCGTCAGAAGACAGCTCTTCCCCAGGTTTAGTGGCAAGTCCCAGGTCTTTGTCCACTCGATTACTTTTTCTAAATCAGAGATAAGCGTATCTCTACTGTCGGTTCCTACGATCTTAACATCATCAGCAAACAGGAAGCAGCGTGAACTCAAGCACGCTTCCAGGTCGTTTACAAAAATAAGAAAAAGTAATGGACCAAGCACCGAGCCTTGAAGCACTCCACTGAGAATCAGTGATTCCTGCGATCACTCCCCTGCAATTGTAACATAGTTAGTGCGATTAGTTAAGAAGCTGTCTAACCATCGATGAAGGTCACCTGTGACGCCACACATACTTAGTTTGTGCAGAAGATACCTATGGTTCACCGAGTCGAATGCCTTTTGAAAATCGAGATACCAGACTTCGACTACTCTCCCTTCATCGAGGCGTGTAGCTCAGTATCAGTATCAGTTCAGTTCAGCTCAGATGCACAGGAAAGTAAGTGGCGAACGAGCCAATCAAGCGTCCAGAATTTATTTCGATGGAAAGCTGCCAAAGCGTTTATTCTTAATGTGATTTGGATATCCTCGACGATCGCGTGGCCAAGGAATTATCCGGGTTGTATTTAGGAAGCACCACGTAATGAATGATGCTGGAAAGATAAGAATACATTTCTCCTTACCAGTACGGTGAGAGGTCAGCTAAAGAAGAGTTGTGTATTAAACAAACAGAACTTTAGCATTTACTTACTTACCAAACAACGATAAAAATGGTGAACAGCCTAATCTTGCATAAAAATTAGTGGGAGAATTCTGGAAAAAGCTTACCCCAGATGCATTCCAAACCCTTCTCAAAACTTGCGACAGAACTGCAGGATATAAGTTCTTCTGAAAGCCGGTTCCATAAATTTACCACCCTGAGGCTGAAAAAGTTATTCCTGGAGTCTAGTCTACATCGCTGCTTAGCAAGTTTGAGTAAATGGCCCCGGGTGCCGAGCTCAGGACTTAAGGCAAAGAAGTCGGTCATTATAACGCGACTTAACCCCTTCAAGATATTGAAGGTTTCAATTAAGTCACTTCTCAAACGACGGCGCGTAAGTGAAAAAAATATCAAGTGACTTCAGGCGTGCAGCGTAAGGTTTCCCTCGCTGACCCTCAATCACGCGAGTTGCGAGACGCTGTTCGCTTTCGAGTTGAACGATATCCTTCTTGTAGTAAGGGCACCACGCCTGGACACAATATTCTTAGTGCGGCCGAACTAATGCCTTGTAAAAGGGCAGGAATACATCGGGTTTCTTGCTGGATAACACGGATCTCAGCCGAAAGAGAACGTTGTCAGCACGTTGAGCTGCAGCGGCGCATTAGTCCTCCCATTTGAAGACAGTCCCAACTAGTACTCCTAAATCCTTAACAATTGTGTGGCGCAAACAGTGACAGAATTGCCCGACACCTGAAATAAAATCATATAAACCAGTACTGACAAGAGTTGGCTCTTATTAAGGTTCAGTGGGAGGTCCTACAGGTGTAACCAGTTCAAAACGTTCAAGGTCGTGCATAAAGGTATCTTCGTCCGTTGATCCGATGAATTTCACATCATCCGCAAAAATAAAGCATGGGCACTTAAATGCAGAGGACAAGTCATCGATGAAAATCAGGAATAGAAGAGGACCAAGTACCGAACATTGGGGTACACCACTGATCACGTCGGTTTTATTCGACAGCGTAGATCCTACCCTAAGTCGAAATATCCTACCTGTTAGGAAGGCATTTATCCAAGCACGTGGACTACCCCGAATGCCTTTTGCTGCTAGCCTAATCTGTAGAAGGCGGTGGTTTACGGAATAAAAAGCCTTGCTAAAGTCTAGGTAGAGGGCTTCGACAGGCTTCCCTTCATCCAGCTTTTAGTGGCAGTATTGAGAAAACTACGAAGGTTTGTCAGGCAGGATCTACCCTTAAGAAATCCATGCTGAATTACACTCAGTAGAGAATGCCAACAAAGATGCTGACAGATTTTGTCACGCAGCAGTTTTTCCATTACTTTCGAGACGATGCTAGTCAAGCTGACAGGTCTATAGTTACCAACAGTTGAGCTGCAACCACCCTTGTGTTTTGGCATGATTATAGCTTCTCTTTACTCACTAGGAACCACTCCCATGTTCAAACATGAATTGAAGAGCTTGCATAAGGGTTCTGTAAGCACTGGGGCAAGATTCTTTATCATAATCGAGTGGATACCGTCTGGTCCCTCAGCTTTGTTGACGCGAACATCATACACCTCGGATTCCATAAAGGACAACTCATCTAGTGCAGGACCACCAGGTAGTAGATTAAACGAGCTAGACGGAGCAATTAAAGAATTATCACGTCTCTAAACGCCAGTGAAGAACCTAGAGAAGGCACTCGCCTTAGACAGGTCGGTATTGGCTACTTTTACTTCCTCCAGATTTAAATCTCCAATGTTTTCCCTGGTTTTTGCTTTCGATTGAGCGTAGCTATAAAATCTTTTGGGATTGGATTTAGCATCCCTAGCTAAAGATAATTCAAACTCCTGTATAAACAAACGCTGAATTTTAACACAAGCGTTCCGAGCGGTTTTGTATCGGACCCAAGAACCAGAAGTGAGAGATAGCTTATATTGCCGCCATAAACGATCTCGTTTACGGGTAAACCGACGAAATCGAGGAGTCCACCAGAGCGGCCTATGATGCTTTTTCATGAATTGCAGTGGAGCGTGCTTGCCTTGTAACTCCTTAAGATACTTACAAATTTTATCCCAGTTTCCACTTACATTGAAATCGTTAAAGAACTGTAAGAAAGATTTTGAAGTCTGTAGAAGAGAATCCCAATCTACAAGCCTAAAATTTTGTCTAGGGCGAGCATTAGGTTTTTGAAACCGCAGTACCGCGTCGAAGCTTATCTTTACGTGATTGCTTTTACCGAGCGGTGTTAGGTATTTTAAAAATCTGGAGGCTTCGGGTAGGGACGACAATACCAGGTCGAGAGTGGATGGAGTACATCCATTACGAAAGCTCGTAGGATCACTCACATGCTAATGCGGCGCATGATCATGGAGCCATTCGAGAAACATTTCGGATAGCTTGCTGACTAAACCTACAGGGACGGTCCAATTTATGTCCGGGAGGTTGAAATCATCTAAGATAAGTACGCTTAAGAAGCTTATTGAAACAAACTTTGACGAGCGTCTCAATCAGTCTCATCACTGTGTACTCTCCTCTGGTATGCACTGGTGTGACGTATAGCACAAGCAATTGCGAGGGGCCGACTTTGTAACAAGTCAGGATACTCGGAACCACTTGGACGTTTCATCACTGTGAAGGAATTACCCGTTCCCTGTATTGTGGCAGCCATGCTCTAGTAGGAGTTCCACTGCCACCGCCTCACACCTGTCGGCCAGGTCTATCGCATCTAATGCGAGATACTGCTTCGCTGATGTTTATTGTACAATCACAAGCGCGGACCCCGTCTGGGAACGCGGCTATAACCTTGGTGCAACTCGGACCCACGAAAGAGAGGTCAGCCCACTTATTCCTCGTGCTGCACACATTAGCGTACATCAGTGGGGCGCTGGTTTTGCGTGCTTCTGAAACTAACCCAGGGCGATAGTCGATCAAGTCGAAACGAGTGCCCAGATTCTTCCGGAGATGTGCTTAATAACACCCGTCACTATCATGATTGATTCGTTAGTATCGCAGGCGTGTGTAACTGTGAATGGAAGATGGGAGGGTTCTCATCACCGAAATGTGAAAGAGTTAATGCATGTTGCATGTCCAATCGAATGAAAAGACGATGAACAGCAGTTTATTTCAACAAATACGAAAAAATGAAAAAACGCTTTTTCGTGTTTCAAAATGACTTTCCGAATATTTTTGTGGTTTTTGCTCATAAATATGGAGGGATTTAGTCTCAAGTCAATAGTCAATAGTCAATAGTGTATTGTGGAAAAAGGCTGCAATCTTAATGGAATAAAAACAGGATAGTTAGCACATTGGGTCTGAAGAATTTTCAGGAGCTCAGCAGAGTGGTTGAAGGGGAATGTGATCCATATTTGCTGGGACGGGAAACGCTGTGAAAAGAGGGGAAGATATAGGGCAGTATCACAAAGAATATAGGCGTAAATAACATAATCGTGAATTGTGAATCATCTGATAAATGGAGGTCAAGGCGTTTTTTCAAATAATTATGGATGGGGCAGAAATAACCGAAAGGGGTAGTGCGTTCCAAGCACGAGGAATCCGGACTGCAAGTTATGATCACGATTTGCTGAGTATGTGGCCATTATAAGCATACCCCTACACTGGTGAGTTTCTTCCGTCAATATCCGATACGCAAGGATCAGATCGCCTCGGATACGACGATAGTTTGTAGAGAATAATAGTAGAGTTGTAAGACGTTCCTCGTAGCTGACGGAGCTAAGCCCCTTGACAAGCTTCGTAGAACGTCTCTGCGGCTGTTCTAGGGCGTGCTGGTCACGTTTCAACCATGGGTTCCAGACGGAGGCAGCATACTCCAAGTGTGGCCTGATGTACGCCTGAAGAAGAAACGGGAAGAGACGTGGATCGATTGTTCCGAACGCACGTTTTAAAAGCCCAACGTTTCTATTTGCCACGGTTAAAGCTCTACTACACTGAGCAGAGCAGCCTAAGTCATTTTGTATAATCACCCCAAGATCTTTTTCTTGCATCGGGACAGCGAGCATCTTGCCACTCAGATTATAGCCAAGGTCGCCAGGAAGACGAATGCGTAATGCGTGGCATTTGTCAGTGTTGAATGGTAAGCGATTGATCGCAGACCATGCGTGTAATGAATCCAGGTCGAACTGAAGTTTCCTTGTATCGCTTGGTGAGTTGATCACCCACCAAATCTTGATATTATCCGCGAAAAGGAGAAATGGTGATTCGACGTATCCACCAATGTTGTTGATAAATATCGAACATAGACACGGGCCAAGAACGGACCCCTGAGGTACTCCACACTGAATTAGGAATGGCTCTAAAAGGGTCTGTCTAACACGCACCCGAAGGTTTCGCGAACGTAGGAATGCAGCGACCCAGGACAGCAACATGGGTGGAATACCTAATGCTTGCAGCTTGCTAAGCAATATCGCATGGTCAACTCGGTCAAATGCCTCAGAGAAATCCAAGTAAACGACGTCCACACCCTGACCTTCGTCAACAGCTTTAGTCCAGTAGTCTCTGGCTGAAAGCAAATTAGTGGTACAAGAATGCCCTTTACGAAATCCATGTTGTTCTGCAGCAATGAAATAGGAACTATTCACAAAAGCCATAATTTCATCGGCAACAATGGCTTCCATCACCTTTGATAACACTAGGAGAAGGGTGACTGGACGGTAACAGTGAAACTGGGTAAATTGAAATCTCCCATCAACAAGACGTGACTATGTTGCATTCATAAAGCGAATCGCAAGGAGTGTAATTGGTTGACATCAGCAACAGGTTGAGCATTTGGTGGGTAGTAGATCACAGCCAGTAAAGCAGAGTCACTGTTTCTGAGCTGCAAGCGGCACCACAGTAAATATATGGTTTGCGGACAAATGTGAGATAGTGGTTCACAGTGGAGTGAGGATTTATGGTACAAAAGAACTCCACCACCCTTGGTGGGACGACCTTTCCGAATGACAATCATACCAGGAAGTAAAATTTCGGCGTCTGCAACAGAAGATGATAACCATGTCTCAGTCACAGCTATCACGTCGAAGCGTTGAGCAGCGTATCAAAGACGAAGTTCAGGAAGTTTACTGAGTAGGCCTCGGGCGTTCGCATGGAAACACTTCAGGCTCTCGCGCGATAGGGCGGAGTCTGCAGGGTTGTTTTGGGCGTCCATTACGCCGATCCTAATAGGACCGGCTGGCTTAAGTTTTTTGAGGCATCAACACTTTTATCGGCAGAATCACACTGAAGCTTGTCGATTCGCTTTTTATCGAGGGAAGAACAGAGGCGGATCTCGGAAGGTGCAAAACGTTTGTATCGGTACCAACTTTGTAGCGCATCATTCACCATGTATTCTGATCGGAAAGTTACTTTGAGTATGCGGGGCCCAGTGCCCTTGTAACTGGGGAAATAGGTAAACGTTTCAAACCAATCGTCAGAGTGTCAGTGGTTTTACATTGCTGTTGTATGAAACGCCACTGCTCGCAGTCGTGTGTAGTGTTTTTATTAGCATCATCGTCATTTAGTTCTGGAACGCCATGAATAAAAACGCTTTTATTGTCGTTCTCCAACTTTCAGTTAAAGCTCGTTTCCTTCTTGGCTTTTCGCTCAACCCATGACACGTCCGGAAATATGGGATGGGTGAATGGCTGTTGCGCGAGGTGTATGCAGAGATTAAGACGGATTCAACATCCTCCGAAGATGTTAGGGTGATGCGCAATAGTCTAGGCTCGCAAAGATGGAATGATTCATGATGCCTGGATAGACGTACAATGTTTTTGGCCTCTGCAGAAACCTTCATTGAGTCACATACGATCTGCCACTGTTGTACATCTTGCACCTGGCGAGTTTTGAAACCAGGCGAATTTGCCCCTGGCACATTGGTCATATCACGTTTAGCGCCTCATTGCAACGGGAGCTTGCTGCTGTGGCCATTTTCTTCACTGCTGTGAACCTGGCACGAGTGTTGTCTTTTGCAATCTTCGGAATCGTATGTACAGTTGTGAACGTAGAACCAGTGCAGATCGCCGCAGAAGCAGCAGTTGTAGCAAATGTCGAAATAGGTGAGCTTACTTGTTCTACACCGTTAGAAACTGCTGGAGTATTGCACGGAAACGCAGAAGAGAAGTTGGCTTCAAGAAGATTCAAGCGCTTTTTTGTGTTTCGAAGGACTGCTCATATTCATTGACCAGGTTGATCATATAACATATAAGCGTTGATTCTGAACACTTCGCGCAAAACCACAGTTTCTTTTCATCAAATAAATGTTCCTTGAGCTCCTTCTTCGATAACCCAGAACATTGAGGATGGTACCACATTGAGCAATTCCTGCATTCTGTGCCATTTTTTAAGGAACGGGAGCACTGGTTTTCACCACAGGTAAACTTATTCCCGTCAGTTTCATCGATGTTCATTTTGGTTGATTTTGTTCCTTTAGAAGCTCGAGAGATGTTACTACAACGATTTATAAGTGGATAGTTTAACAAAAAACTAGAAAATCATCAAAATTATCGGAAGTGTAATGCTCCGGGAAGAGCACCTGCCACCGATCGTCCAGCACATGTTCGAACGCAATTACTGAAGTTGCCATGATTAGTTCTGCGGGAAGTGAGTTTCAAGCGTTCACTATACGGATACTAAAGAAGTGCGTTCTGGATTCGAGCTCGGTGTGCAGTTTACTTAGCCTAAGACTGTGCACTTGTGTACCAACTAAAGGAGAGGACCGAAAGAAGTCATCGATTTCCAGACAACTTAATCGTTTGACAACCTTGAAGGTCTCTATAAGATCCCTCCTAAGTTGGCTCCTTCTAAGCTAGAAAAGTCCTAGTGCGCCGTACTGTCAACTTTGTTGTATTTCCCAAGCTCCGATAAAATATCATTATGAATTATCGGTATTCCTAGAATATTCTGTAAAATAGATTAAACTATTTTACTATATTATTGATATTTTTCACTGAATAATTACGCTAGTGATAAGTTTATTTTTGTATTTTTGTAGTGATCTATCATTACTCACCTTTAACTGATAGATATGAATAAAAAAATTTCTGCCTTCTCGGCAAATGCGGCAAAACGGTGGCTAAGGTAATTGAGTGCACAGCGTGCAAGCGTTGGGCTCATCCTAGCTGCTCTGGTATACAGAAATCTCACTACGGGATTTACGTAAAATACCGCTGGTTGCAGTGGTATTGTATCAACTGTCCTGAGGCTGCCACCGACGCCGCTTGCCAAAAGCCAAAGAATAGCGTGACGTCGCCAAGCTCGTCTGATTTTGTAGCCACCCAAACGTATGCATCTGTAGTTAGGGCGAATATAAGTTCTGAGACTACAGCAAGCAAAGGGATACCGCACAAAACTAGCCAGTTACGACGTTCTCCTAAGCAAACTACCTATCCGAAGGTGGTAAACGTAGCCGAAACTCCAAAAATGCGTGTCAAGAACAGCAAAGCCCCTACTCAAAGGAAGCAACATGAAAATGTTGCTGGCTCACCCGATCTGGATCAAATTATCCAGGAATTAAACGGTTTGCCTAAGCAATGTAAGGCACTGAACGGCAATCCTTCTTCAAAAACTAGAACCCGGAATGTAATAGTTTTTAACCGAGCGGAGCCTTTCATTAGGGAATCAAAAAGTCGATGAGATTTTGATCGCAGATGTATCAGCGATCTTATCTGGACGGTAGGTCTGAGGACTTCTACTTCCATGGTGCGAGTTCACCGTGTAGGGAGATAAAAGATGGATAACCGCCCTAGGCCAATCCTGGTAGAATTCAAATTCCAGGCGGATCGGGATGTGTTATTGTCTAATGCTGAATACATCGCTAAACAACTCTAGACAAGCTTCAGGTTAAGCCGGACAACCCTCCCTTTCATATTAGACAAAACGCTTCCGCTTCAAATAGGAGAAACTTAGCTCTCCCTAAGCCTGATGCAAATCAAAGCGTTAGTGAATCCGTTACGATCTTACCGAACAGCACATCGCCACGAGTCTTGCTGTCCGGATTAAACGATGTTGACGGGCTTATCGCAAATGAAGATAAGAGCCAAGCAGGTGTCTCTGGTTGTTGCTATTCGATGGGTGCGGCCTCAATCCTAAGACAATGGTCTGTGACCTGCACGCAATAGGTTGTAGAACCGGATACTCCTGCTTTCAGTAGCACGCCGAAAAACGTACACCTAACTCGGGTGCTTCGACTGAGGGTCAAACAGCATTAGTTTCAGAAGCACTCAAAACCAGCGCCCCAGTGCTGTATGCTAATGTGTGCAGCACGAGGAATAAGTGGGCTGACCTCTCTCTTCGTGTGTCCGAGTTGCACCCAAGGGTTATAGCGCTTTCCCAGACCTGGCTGTCCGCGCTTGATGATGTACCAATAAACATCAGCGAGCAGTATCTCGTCATTAGATGCGATAGACCTGGCGACAGGTGAGGCGGTGGCGTTGCACTCCTACTAGAGTATGGCTTGCACAATACAGGAACGGGTATATCCTTCACCAGTGAAAACGTCCAAGTTGTTACGAGTATCCTGACTTGTTACAAGTCGGCCCTCGCAATTGCTTGTGTCTACGTCACACCCAGTGCAGCCCAGCAGGAGATTACACAGCTGAATGAGACGCTCGACAGGTTGTTTCAATCAGCTCCCAGCGTACACATCTTAGGTGATTTCAACCTCCCGGATATAAATTGGGCCGTCTCTGTAGATCTAGTCACCAAGCAATCCGAAATGTTTCTCGAATGGCTCCATGATCATGCGCCGCATTAGCATGTGAGTGATCCTACGAGCTTTCGTAATGGATGTACTCCATCCACTCTCGACCTGGTATTGTCGTCCCTACCCGAAGCCGTTAGACTTTTAGAATACCTACCACCGCTCGGCAATGCGACCACGTAATGATAAGCTTCGAAGCGGACTGCGTTTTCACAAAGCTATAGCTAGCAAAAGACGCAATTTTAAGCTTGTATACTGGGATTCTCTTCTACAGACTTCAAAACCTTTCTTTCAGTTCTCTAACGATTTCAATGTAAGTGGAAACTGGGATAGAATTTGTAAGTATCTAAATGAGTTGCAAGACAAGCACGCTTTGCTGCAAGTCATGAAAAAGCATCATAGGCCGCTCTGGTGGACTCCTCGATTTCGTCGGTTTACCCGTAAACGAGATCGTTTATGGCGGCAATATAAGCTATTACTCACTTCTGGTTCTTCGGTCCAATGCCAAACCACTCGGAATGCTTGTGTTGAAATATAGCGTTTGCCCAAACAGTAGTTTGAGTTATTTTTAGCCAGGGATGCTAACTCCAATCCCAAAAGATTTTAGAGCTACGCTCAATCGAATGGAAAGACCAGGGAAAGCATTAGATATTTAAATCTGGAGGACGTTAAAGTAGCCGATACCGACCTGTCTAAGGCGACTGCCTTCACCAGGTTCTTCAGTAGCGTTCAAAGACGTGATAATTTTTTTAAATGCCCCGTCTAGCTCGTTTAATCTACTACCTGGCGCTCCTTCACTAGATGAATTGTCTTTCATGCAATCCGAGGTGTATGAAGCACTTATCCATGTTCGCGTCAACAAAGCTGAGGGACCAGATGGTATCCACTCAATTATACTAAAGAATCTTGCCCCAGTGCTTACAAAAACTGCTGAAAAGCTCTCCAACTCATTCTTTAACCTGGGAGTGGTTCCTAGTGAGTGGGAAGAAGCCATAATCGTGCCAATACACAGGTCAACTCTTGGTAACAATAGACCTTTCAGCCTTACTAGCATCGTCTCGAAAGTAATGGAAAAACTGCTGCGTGATAAAATCTGTCAGCATTTTTGTCGGCATTCTCTACTGAGTGTAACACAGCATGGATTTCTTAAGGGTAGTTCCTGCCTGACAAACCTCCGTAGTTTTCTCAATACTGCCACTAAAAGGATGGATGAAGGGAAGCCTGTCGGAGACCTCTACCTAGACTTCATCAAGGCTCTCAATTTCGTAAATCACCGCCTTCTAGAGATTAGGCTAGCAGCAGATGGCATATGGGGTAGTCTACTGGCTTATATAAAGGCCTTTAATACAGGTAGGACATTCCGAGTTAAGGTAGGATCTACGCTGTCGAATCAAACCGACGCGAAAAGTGGTGTACCCCAAGGTTAGGTACTTGGTCCTCTTCTATTCCTGATTTTCATCGATGACTTGTCCTCTGCATTGAAGTGCCCATGCTTCATTTTTGCGGATGATGTGAAGTTCATCGGATGAACGGATGAAGATACCTTGTTGCACGACCTTGAACGTTATAAATTGGTCATACCAATGGGACCTCTCACTGAACCTTAATAAGAGCCAACTCTTATCAGCACTGGTTTATAATATTTCGATTCAGGTCTAGGGCAATTCTCTCACTGTTAGCGCCACACAATTGTTAAGGATTTGGGAGTTCTAGTCATGGCTGACTTCAAATGGGAGGACTAAAGCCCCGCTGCTGCTCAACGTGCTCCCAAAGTGATCTTTCGTCTGAAGTCCGTGTTATCCAGCCAAGGACCCGAAGTATTCCTGCCTCTTTACACAGTATCAGTTCGTCGCATTTAGAATATTGTGCCCAGGTGTGGTGCCCATACTACAAGAATCATATAATTCAAATCAAAAGCGTACAGCGTCTCGCAACTCAAATGATTGAGGGTCAGCTTAGGAAACCTCACGCTGCACGCTTGAAGTCCCTAGATCTTTTCTCACTGACGCACCGTCGTTTGAGAGGTGACTTAATTGAAACCTACAAAATCTTGAAGGGGTTAAGTGGGCTTATCATGAACGACTTCTTTGCCTTAAGTCCCGGGCTTGGGACTTGCGGACATTCACTCAAACTTGCTAAGCAGCGATGTAGACTAGACTACTGAAAAAACTTTTTTAGCCTC
>JACCGJ010004320.1:0-24554 GCA_013407085.1 Atriophallophorus winterbourni
GGACAAGCGCTCGAGGCGCATATGAAAGATCAACGTATTGTGGTGCTCACATTCCCATCCTTTACACACCACTACCGGTGTCAGGCTGTTTGCCATCCTCAGGTGGAGACAGTAAGTTCAGGTTCAGTGAGCCTTGAAACAGTGTAAAAGAGGTGAACAAAGTTATATTTGTATGTCACTGTGGAAGAGGGTTCTCACAAAGAACCACGATGTTCAAATACAGAATCACAAAGTGATTGCTGGCAAAGCGCTCGCGGCGCTTATAAAAGACCAAAGTATTGTGGTGCTAACATCGCCATCCCTAACACAACACTACCGGTTTCATGCTGATTACCATCGTCAGGTGGATACAGTAAGATCAGGTTCAGGGAGACTTGAAACTGTGGAAAAGCGGGAAACAAAGTTATATTTGTATGCCACTGTTATATTGGGTTCTTACAAAAAACCACGATGTTTAAATACAGGTTAACAAAGTGATTCCCGGACAAGCGCTCGAGGCGCATATGAAAGACCAACGTATTGTGGTGCTCACATTCCCATCCATTACACACCACTACCGGTGTCAGGCTGTATGCCATCCTCAGGTGGAGACAGTAAGTTCAGGTTCAGTGAGCCTTGGAACAGTGGAAAAGAGGTGAACAAAGTTATATTTGTATGTCACTGTTAAAGAGGGTTCTCACAAAGAACCATGATGTTCAAATACTGAATCACAAAGTGACTGCTGGCAAAGCGCTCGATGCGCATATGAAAGACCAACGTATTGCGGTGCTCACATCCCCATCCCTTACACACCACTACTGGTGTCAGGCTGTTTGCCATCGTCAGGTGGAGACAGTAAGTTCAGGTTCAGTGAGCCTTGAAACAGTGGAAAAGCGTAAACAAAGTAAAAAAAATTTACCACTGTTATATAGGGTTCTTACAAAGATCCACGATGTTCAAATACATAATCACAAAGTGATTCCTGACCAAGCGCTCGAGGCGCATATGAAAGACCAAAGTATTATGGTGCTAACATCCCCACCCCCAACACTCCATTTCCGGTTTCAGGCTGTTTGCCATCGTCAGGTGGAGACAGTAAAATCGGGTTTAGTGAGCCTTGAAACAGTCGATAAGAGGTGAACAAAGTTATATTTGTATGCCACTGTTATATAGGGTTCTCACAAAGAACCACAATGTTCAAATACAGAATCACAAAATGATTTCTGTCCATGCGCTCGAGGCGCATATGAAAGACCAACGTATTGTGGTGCTCACATTCCCATCCTTTACACACCACTACCGGTTCCAGGCTGTTTGCGATCGTCAGGTTGAGACAGTGAGATCACGTTCATTGAGACTTGAAACAGTGGAAAATCGGTTAACAAAGTTTAATTTTTATGCCACTGTTATATAGGGTTCCTACAAAGAAACACGATGTTCAAATACAGAATCAGGAAGTGATTCGTTGCCTAGCGCTCGTGGCGCATATAAAAGACCAAAGTATTGTGGTGCCCACATCCCCATCCCTCACACATTACTGCCGGTTTCAGGCTCTTTGCCATCGTCAGGTGGAGACAGTAAGATCAGATTTAGTGAGCCTTGAAACAGTGAAAAAGAGGTGAACAAAGTTATATATGTAAGTCACTGTTAAAGAGGGTTCTCACAAAGAACCACGATGTTCAAATACAGAATCACAAAGTGATTGCTGGCAAAGCGCTCGAGGCGCATATGAAAGACCAAAGTATTGTGGTGCTCACATCACCATCCGTAACACAACACTACCGGTTTCAGGTTGTTTGCCGTCGTCAGGTGGAGACAGTAAGATGAGGTTTAGTGAGCCTTGAAACTGTGGAAAAAAGGTGAACAAAGTTTTATTTGTATGTCACTGTTAAAGAGGGTTCTCACAAAGAACCACGATGTTCAAATACAGAATCACAAAGTGATTGCTGGCAAAGAGCTCGAGGCGCATATGAAAAACCAAAGTATTGTGGTGCTCGCATCGCCATCCCCAACACAACACTACCGGTTTCATGCTGATTACCATCGTCAGGTGGATACAGTAAGATCAGGTTCGGTGAGACTTGAAACTGTGGAAAAGCGGTAAACAAAGTTATATTTGTATGCCACTGTTATATAGGGTTCTTACAAAAAACCACGATGTTCAAATACAGGTTCACAAAGTGATTCCTAAACAAGCGCTCGAGGCGCATATGAAAGACCAACGTATTGTGGTGCTCACATTCCCATCCTTTACACACCACCACCGGTGTCAGACTGTTTGCCATCGTCAGGTGGAGACAGTTAGTTGAGGTTCAGTGAGCCTTGAAACAGTGGGAAAGAGGTGAACAAAGTTATATTTGTATGTCACTGTTAAAGAGGGTTCTCACAAAGAACCACGATGTTCAAAAACAGAATCACAGAGTGATTCCTGGCCAAGCGCTCGAGGCGCATATGAAAGACCAAAGTATTATGGTGCTCACATCCCCACCCTCCACACTTCATTTCCGGTTTCAGGCTGTTTGCCATCGCCAGCGGGAGACAGTGAGATCAGGTTCACTTTCAAATTTGAAACAGTGGAAAAGCGGTAAACAAAGTTATATTTGTTTGCCACTGTTATATAGGGTTCTTACAAAGAACCACGATGGTCTAAAACAGAAACACAAAGGGATTGCTGGCCAAGCGCTCGAAGCGCATATGGAAGACCAAAGTATTGTGGTGCTCACATCCCCAACCGTTATACACAACTACCGGTTCCAGGCTGTTTGCCATCGTCAGGTGGAGACAGTAAGATCAGGTTTAGTGAGCCTTGAAACAGTGGAAAAGATGTGAATAAAGTTATATTTGTAAGTCACTGTTATATAGGGTTCTTACAAAGAACCACGATGGTCAAATACAGAGTCACAATGTGATTGCTGGCAAAGCGCTCGAGGCGCATATGAAAGACCAAAGTATTGTGGTGCTCACATCCCCATCCCTTACACTCCATTCTCGGTTTCAGGCTGTTTGCCATCGTCAGCGGAAGACAATAAGATCAGTTTTAGTGAGGCTTGAAACAGTGGAAAAGCGGTAATTAAAGTTATATTTGTATGCCACTGTTATATAGGGTTCTTACAAAGAACCACGATGGTCAAATACAGAATCACAAAGTGATTGCTGGCAAAGCGCTCGAGGCGCATATGAAAGACCAACGTATTGTGGTGCTCACATCCCCACCCCCTACACTCCATTTCCGGTTTCAAACTGTTTGCCATCGTCAGCGGTAGACAATAAGATCAGGTTCAGTGAGCCTTGAAACAGTGAAAAAGCGGTAAACAAAGTAATATTTGTATGCCACTGTTATATAGGGTTTTTCCAAAGAACCACGATGGTCAAAAACAGAATCACAAAGTTATTTCTGGCCAAGCTTTCGAGGCGCTTTTGGAAGACCAAAGTATTGTGGTGCTCACATCTCCAACCGTTACATACTACCACCGCTTCCAGGCTGTTTGCCATCGTCAGGTGGAGACAGTAAGATCAGGTTTAGTGAGCCTTGAAACAGTGGAAAAAAGGTGAATAAAGTTATATTTGTATGCCACTGTTATATAGGGTTGTTACAAAGAACCACGATGATCGAATACAGAATCACAAAGTGATTGCTGGCAAAGCGCTCGAGGCGCATATGAAAGACCAAAGCATTGTGGTGCTCATATCCCCATCCCTTACACTCAATTTCCGGTTTCAGGCTGTTTGCCATCGTCAGCGGGAGACAATGAGATCAGGTTTAGTGAGCCTTGAAACAGTGGAAAAGCGGTAAACAAAGCTATATTTGTATGCTACTGTTATATAGGGTTCTTACAAAGAACCACGATGGTCAAATACAGAATCACAAAGTGATTGCTGGCAAAGCGCTCGAGGCGCATACGAAAGACCAAAGTATTGTGGTGCTCACATCCCCATCCCTTACACACCACTACCGGTTTCATGCTGAATGCCATCATCAGGTGGACACAGTAAAATCAGGTTCAGTAAGCCTTGAAACAGTGGAAAAGCGGTAAAAAAAGTTATATTTGTATGCCACTGGTAAATAGAGTTCTCACAAAGAACCACGATGTTTAAATACAGAATCACAGAGTGATTTCTGGCCAAGCGCTCGAGGCGAATATGTAATACCGAGGTATTGTGGTGCTCACATCCCCATCCCTTACACACCACTATCGGTTTCAGACTGTTTGCCATCGTCAGGTGGAGACAGTAAGATCGGGTTCAGTAAGCATTGAAACAGTGAAAATGCGGTAAACAAAGTTATATTTGTATGCCACTGTAATATAGGGTTCTTACAAAAAAACACGATGTTCAAATACTGGATCACAAAGTGATTCCTGGCCAAATGCTCGAGGCGCATATGAAAAACTGAAGTATTGTGGTGCTCACATTCCAATCCCTTACACACCACTACCGGTTTCAGGCTGTTTGCCATCGTCAGGCGGCGACAGTGAGATCAGGTTCAGTGAGCCTTGAAACAGTGGAAAAGCTTGAACAAATTGAAAATTTCATGCCACTGTTATATAGGGTTCTTACAAAGAACCACGATGTTCAAATACAGAATCACAAAGTGATTTCTGGCCAAGTGGTCGAGGCGCATATGAAAGACCAAAGTATTGTGGTGCTCAGATCCCCATCTCTTATGCACCACTACCGGTTTCAGTCTGTTTGCCATCGTCAGGTGGAGACAGTAAGATCAGGTTCAGTGAGCCTTGAAACAGTGGAAAAGCGGTAAACAAAGTTATATTTGTATGCCACTGTTATATAGGGTTCTTACAAATAACCACGATGTTCAAATACAAATCACAAAGTGATTCCTGGCCAAGCGCTCGAGGCGCATATGAAAGACCAAAGTATTGTGGTCCTCACATCCCCATCCCTTACACACCACTACCGGTTTCAGTCTGTTTTCGATCGTCAGGTGGAGACAGTTAGATCAGTTTCAGTGAGCCTTGAAACAGTGGAAAAGCGGTAAACAAAGTTAAATTTGTATGTCAATGTTATATCGTGGTTCTTTGTAAGAACTCTATATAACAGTGGCTACAAACAACGTGAAACCGGTAGTGGTGTGTAAGGGATGGGGATGTGAGCATCACAATACTTCGAACTTCAAATTATTAATCACAACGTTTCAAAGCTACTAAATCATAGAATTGCGCAAAGTAATATTAAGTATTAAGCTACATCGATATTTCCAAAGCTTTCGATAGAGTCAACCATGACATCTTAATTAAAAAGCTCGAATCCTATGTAATAACGGGAATATTCCTGAATTGGATAAGGGAATATCTAACTGATAGACACGTCCAAGTTCGCGTTTGCAGCACCTTATCTAGAAAAATAGACGTCACGAGTGTAGTTCCGCAATGCTCTGTGCTTTGACCTCTTCTATTCTTGGTGTATATGAACGATATAGTAGAGAATATTGGATGCAGCTTGGTACTATTTGCCGATGATATTAAAATTTGGAAACGTGTCAGGTCTGTTAATGACTTTATGGCATTACAACGGGATCTAAGCATCATATTTCGTTGGTCCCAGTTAAATGAGTTGCCATTTAACCCTGCGAAATGTAAAATACTGCAGCTTGGAAAATCTCTGCACCACACGTATCAGCTTGGCACGCAGGATCTTGTCTGGACCACAGCAGAAAAAGATCAGGGTATCTGGGTTTCGTTCAACCTGAAGCCAGAAAAGCATTGCCAGATGGTGTACAATGAAGCTCGCCGTATCTTGAGTCTTCTCAAAAGAATATTCCTAATTTTTACGCCCGAAACCCTACCCCGGGTAATTAACACGTATATACGTCCTGTTATGGAATATTCCATCCAAGCCTGGGTACCATGGCTGAAGAAGGATATCGAACTACTCGACGGGATTTATCATCGTGCTACAAAGTTGGTCTCCCGGTACAGAAATTTGCCTTTCACTGAGCGAATGTTAAAACTGAACCTACAAGATTTTACCCTACGGCGGATACGTAGTGACGCTATGTTGACCTGCATTCTGTAAACCATCCCCTTAAACACTTGCTAAAGCCCAATGACCTAACTCGAACACGAACACATTCAAAGGCTTTGAGCATTCCGCATTCTCGATTGGATATACGTTGAAATTTTTTCGCCGTAGGAATTTGTTTTACTTGGAACTATTTGCCTGAAGAAATCACACGATCAGAATCTGTTGAGGTTTCCGTTTACAAACTCGATGAGTTTATGACGAACCATGCGGTATGCGAATGTCCCTATTGATTTTCGAGATATTTTATATTTTTATTTATTTTTATATGTTCCATATACCTTGTCATCCTATGGTTATTGTTATGCTTAATGCTTTTTCTACCATACAATTTTCTGAGTTCTGCGTTCTGAGTACATTCTTCATCACAGGAATATCTGACTCCAAAATGCAGACAGTAATATATTTATATAAGTTATCCGACCAATTATCAGGTCACTTAAAGGACATGGTTTTAAAATCATTAACAATCAGTTAGCAGATGTATGACCTTTGACAAGAAGTTAAGTCTCATTTTTGAAAGCACTATGTTACCAACCTGATTATTACTAGCGAAAACACCGTTGAGTTTAATCGAAGTGCTTCCTAATAGGGACATTTTGCATAGGCTCAGACCTTCTAACGCATGAATTTGTGTGCACTACCCCCAACACAAGCTATTCAATGATCCCAAAAATGCGTTCTCTGCCACATACACCGTTTCAATTGGGCAAGGCAGAGGAGGTAGCATATAGCTATCTTAAGACCAAATTATCAGATTTATTTGTTGTTAATCAGCTTGACGTCAGCTCTCTGGATATATTGATCTCGTAGCGAGTATTCGACAATATGAGCAAATTTGCATTCCACCTTATTGTCAAATATTTTGTTTTGCCAAATATCTGTTTTTGTAACAGTATGAACCTTTGAGTTATATATACCAACGAGGCCGAGTCGAGGAAAAAGGTGTTTGAAACTAAGCGGAAGCATGACATAGTTGACTAGCATAAACTCTGTATGTATGGGATTGGCTGTATTTACTCCCTGTTTCACAGATCGGGTGAACGTCCACGTGAATTCTCCTCATAAAAATGATCATCGAGTTTGCGTATAACGCTGTCATCTCCAAAGGACGTAAATAGAAATGTATTCATGAACGTTTATGTCCGTAGAGGTTTTTTTAGAGTCTACATTTCGCATCTATGCAAATCAACCATGGTGTGAGCAAAAGCCGTCGCACTACTCACATAAAATTATCTCGATTACAGAAACTGTGTATTGTTCTCAATTGATAAAAACGTAAAAATCCATCCAAAATACAAATTTGATATATAACGATTAAGAGAGTATTGGTTGCGGTTTTAATCTCTTTTTTTTAAGCGCCTCAAGCTTTTTTTAATAAACAACAAAGAAATAACCCATGACTGTACACATTGTTTCTTCTTCAACGACGATGTTTGGTGACGTTTGCCTGATTGGTGTTGTGTCCCGGTCACCTCCAACTACGGAATCATTCAACCAAAATATGATCCAAGTGATTTGGCACTTGCCTCGCACTCATTTTAAATAAATACTTAGTTTGAATGATTTCAACATGCCAACCCTTAATCAGAGGGACGATCAATACCCAAAAACGTCGGAATACCGTTTGACAAAGTGTACCAAATTCAGATTCATTATACAACTATGTTCAGGAATGTACTCGAATATTAGGTTCTGACTTCGCCTCCGACTTTAATTTATTATTAATAACGTAAGAGCAACCGTTAAAGTTTTTAGATTCCAGACTTGCTCGGTCTTAGTGATCATTCAGTGCTTGTATGTTAGCAGTACTCATCAAATGCTTGATCTTAATTGGGTGGTTCGCAGGGAATATAATTCGGCTCTAAGTAAATCGCAGATTTTTGTAGTGGCTGACTGTTTACATAAGACATGTCGATCTTCAGAAACCGAAGATTGACGAGAACTTGTGGATCGATCCTAAAAAAACGAAATCTTTTTTGTTAGTCAGCAGTAAAACGAAAATATATTGCGCTAAAGCGAGCAGATCAGATGAAGCATAAAGCAAAAATGCTTCTATATTTTGTTCGCATTTCAGTTTATTACGAAAAAGGTGACTTCATTTATTCGCTAAGATAAGGATGTACACCAATTTATGTTTTGTCAAAACTAGAGCGCAACCCTAAGTTATTATACGAAATCATGACTGCGAAACCAGAAGTCATACCATGAGTTTTTGCCGTCCACGAGGGATGAAAGATCACTGAGACTGCGTTGGAAATGAATGTAAAAAAATCATGGGTGCAGACGGCATCACACTAGATGTGCTCATGTTCTGTCATTATGAGCTTTGTGAACCGTTTTTCAGCCTGTTTATCTATAGGTTACTTGATGGTTTTACCAAATGGACGTAAGCCCATCCATATTGTACATATCTTCCAAGATCGTTGTGGTTGTGACGATTACAATCGTTGTCTCGTCACACTAACACCTACTTCCTTCAAAGTCATGCAATGTATAGTCTCGGAAAAAAATGGTTTACTAGTTTTAATTATGCAAATTTTTCTCTCCTGCGCATCAAGGATTTCTATCGCATTGCTTTTATCTAACGACTATTCTTATAGCCTGGGACGTGTTGACGAGTCATTTGGATATACATTATTGCACTGAAGTTTGTATCGCAGACATTATTGAAGATTCTAGAAAGGATTCAATCAAAATTTGATTTTACAAAAACGGATACATTTGAGAATGGTAAATTACTCCTGTCATGTTTGTGCGACTTCAGATAGTCAAATCGCCACGCCCAAGTAAACGTGTAACGAGTGCTTTCCAAAACGTTGAAAACCATCAGCAGAGTCCCAGAATACTCAGTGCTAGGCCTTCTCCTCTTTCCGTTATACATGACTGATTCAACAGTATCAATAAATTATGCAAGATTGTCGTGTTAGCAGATGATGTGTTAATTTGGACGCCAATCCTTACTTTTTTTTAAGAAACTGCAGATGTACTTCTAATATCTTTGAAAATGGGTGACCATGAATATTATGAAATTCACCATAGAGAATAGTAATATGCTCTAGCTTGAGAAGAATGTTCCATAGACATGTCGATTAGCAGCTAAAACATTGACATGGAGCTCCCTAGAAAATTGATCCACGAATATGGTTGATTAAAAACCTGAACAGCACGATGAGTTGCCAGAAATATATTGACAAGTCCCAGATTGTTACGCATCTTTCGAATTTTAGTTAGGGGTTGTTGCTGGTAACGCTACCAAGGATAATAAATAACTAACTTTGCATTACGATGGAATATGAAGTCTAGGTCTGGTCGTATTGACGGAGAATCGATATTGCTGTCTTTGAGAACATAAATAACAGAGCAACAAAGTTTGTGATGAGTATTCACAATGTTGCGTACACCGAACGATTGAGGCGTCCGAGTCTACGTGAATTTAGACAAAGGTGGATACGACTAGATATAATTGTAAAAAATGGAAATGTGTCTACGGAATGACATAAAATAAAACACCTGCTTGATGTTTGCGATGAGAAAGTGACACGCAGAATACCTTATGAATTTACGCTCGGCAAATCCCGTATTGAATGTCGACGCATTTGTTTCGCTGTACGTTACTTTTTTGAAAATCCTCCCGCTTACACTACTTACCTGGCAATTATTAAAACAAAATTCAACGTACACACGAGAAAGAATATTAATCGCTAACCATACAGTTGATATTTTATGTTCCTTTCTAATGTGATTTACCAGGTCGGCCGTACAAGACTTATCCGAAAGTGGCATACAAGAGCTAATTGTTTACAATTC
The DNA here is from genome assembly GCA_013407085.1 of Atriophallophorus winterbourni. Classification (NCBI taxonomy): domain Eukaryota; kingdom Metazoa; phylum Platyhelminthes; class Trematoda; order Plagiorchiida; family Microphallidae; genus Atriophallophorus; species Atriophallophorus winterbourni. The sequence goes on from JACCGJ010004320.1 coordinate 9,829, forward strand.
CTCCACTGTTACAAGCGCATGCGGATTGTGATCTCAATGCCTCGCCCTGATGAGTGCATAATGCATGAAACCAGTGGTGGGATGTGTTTGAGAGAAAAGCATGCAAATGAATACTTCTTATTGGTTATGGGTTTACCCCATTAAACATGTGTTCGGACAATGGTGATTGAACAGGTTGGTCGAGCCAGCCAATTCCAACAGTGGCATACAAACGCTCCTTGTTTACCATTCCTCCACTGTTTCAGCCCATGCGGATCCTGATATTACTGTCCCTACCTGATGAATGTAAACAACATGAAACTGGCCGTGGGGTGTGTAGGACGACAAAGCATACAAACGAATATCTTGTTTATTGGTTATGAGATTAACCCCAATAATCATGCGTTTGGACACGTAATTGAATTGGTTGGTCATACTAGACTTATACGACAGTGGCACACAAGCGCAACTTATTAACCATTCCTCCACCTTGTCAATCACCCGCGGATACTGATCTTACTGTACCTACTAGATGAATGCAAACAGCACGAAATTTGTAGTGAAGTTTGTTTGTAAAAATGCATGCTTCTTAATATTTTGGTTGAAGGTGATTCGCTTTAACCGCATTAAACTTGTCTTTGGACAAATGTGATTAAACGAATTAGTCGAACCAGCTTTATCCAACAGTTATAGTAAAGCGTTACTTGTTAAACGTTCATCCACGTTTTCAGACGCAAGCAGATCCTTATATTACTGTCCCATTCTAATGAGTGCAAGCAGCACGAAATAGATCTAGGTGTGTGTTTGATGGAAATGTATTTAGCTCCATGTTTATTAATTTAACCCCATTAAACATGTGCTTTTACATATGTGTTTGTACAGGTTGTTCAAACCAGCCTTATACAACATTAGTGCTAATGCGCTACATGTTTAACATTCCTCCATCCTTCGCTCTATTATTATATTTTCTCTATGAAACAGAAGGATATCACGGAACAGAAGGTGTGCTTATATTACGATGATTGTATTCGTATTTCTGGTATCTGGATATCAGAAAATTTATCATCATGATGAATCTCACTTATTAGTACGCTCTGAATGCTTCACTTTACCAATGTACCTTGTTTCACACATAACCATCACATACACTCTACAACCGATTTCTGGCTACTTGTCGTCAATCATTAAATACAGGCAGGTATGTGTTTTAGTGAGCATAAAACCTTTAGTAGAGCTGTGAACACACTTTCAAGCAAATGCTATCATATTCATCCTGATTTTCGATATCTGATTATCTGTCTTCTTACAAAACGTCTCTTGAATTTCAGGCTTAGTGAGGACACTAATTTGGAGCCGCGAATGTGCATTCTATGTTCGACGGCAACCTCGAAATATACATTGCATGTTTCACATCCTTTTGAGCGACTAAAAACAAGTGAAAACGTTTGTTGTGCCGGCGGATGTGGTTCTGCATAGCATGCGGAATTTCTAGATTAATCCCCATCACTAATGCAATTCGTAATTGCACAATGTTATTGTGCGCTTTGAAATTCTGGAAAAAATATCAACTAAATACTGTTAGTTGCAACAACATTTTTCTTCGTTTATCACATCGCAATGCAAACACTTTTGCGAAATAGATAATCTTATGAGGCACACACGCAAAAGGCATATGTTCCCAATTGTAATAAAAAAAGTCAAATCTCCAACTACAGGTTTATAAATTGCTTGAGAAACACGTAATTTAAGTTTGTCTATAACCGCCTGTTTTTCTGTAATTTAAACAAAATTGTCAGATTAAATTTGCTCTAGAACTTGAATACGTATCAGCGAACGTGCATGAATGTGTTTGCACATAAAAGTTTGAAAACAATACACCAACACTCATGAAATCAACACGGAAAAAAAAGTTTTGTTGAGAAGAAATTGAGAGTATGATGAAAAAGTGTTTGCAATGCTCACTTTTAACTAGTAATCAATGAACTTAAATTCTTGTCAATTAATAAAGGTGCATATTAGGAACAAAATTAAGCCGGTGATTTAGGTCAGCACACGAAATAACTCAGCATTGATGAAATGTTTTATAACCCGAAACTATAAGTCAAAATTATTGTAAAATTAAGTTTAAAAAGTAGACAGTAACGTAAACAGAGACGAAGTCTAACAAACTACACGTTTTTGAAATAAACGTTCCATCGAAACGTGTCCCCACGTCCCAACAAATAATTGCTACGATGTTTAAAATAAACAATCAACGATTCAGTGATGTTTTATATGAAAGCTCTCTATATGGCAACCAGATTGTTGATAATGCTCAGCAGGTGAAAAAATGAGTCGAATACTTCTTTCCTCTGTACTCTAGGGACAGTGATATGTTACCACATGCATTTGAAAATGTTAGGTTTTTGACAGCCATTAAACATAAACATACTTCACTGCTATTGATGAGAACCATAAGCCAATCGACCGCTTAGTGCTTGGGAAAGCCCATTGTGATGACTGCATTTCACCTGAGCTAATCAGATGATGTAGAACATAATTATTACTGCTTATTTACCGTTTGCTTTCTCAGTGTTGGCAGAAGGACTGTGTCCTGCTGAGATACGATACACAAAATCCATCACAACATTTATAAATAAGGGTGATAGAGGCAACTGCAACATGTACAGAAGCATCATCCTTCTCAATTTTTCGGGCAAATTGCTTGCTATATTCAAAAAAACATGATCTACTAAATGAGACAACTTTAAAAAAAACTACGGAAAAATACGAAGATTTTTTTATTTAAGAGCCGCATTTAACAACGTCATCAGCGGTGGTCTTTTCAAAATGCTTGATCTTATATGATTTCCCAAAAACTGTTAAAAATCGATATTTCGTTCCACTCTGTCATGTAGTCCGCATTACATATTAACGGTTAGAGATCAGGACTCTTTGATATTCACCGAAGCGTCAAACAACGATGATTTTCTGTTCTTTCGGTGTTAGTAAGTCTATCCCCTCTGCATACGAAGCACATATCTGTGACGAGAACACAAGGCATTATGTTCACTCGCGAAAAAAAGACACTCTTCTCAAAAGGATAATATAGGAGCATACGCCGAGGTAATTTATAGGCATATCAATAACATGTCGTTTGCGAAAATACAGCCTTCATTACACACTCACAGGAGAACTTCATGTCGCTAATAGACTGTTTCCGTCGACATGCAAGGACGTTAGGCTAACAATCAGCATGATCAGGAACAAAGTACTTGGCCAGTTGAATGTATGGCCTCTATTCATCTCCGCTGGAAACTGTTAGCGTGAGCCAGTACATCTTTTCTCATATATTGGCTCAACGATTATGGATAACATCTCGTTTGGAACGTTGAAGCTTATGTGGATTGGCATAACAGCTGTCATTTTGTCCCAATTAAACTCTCGTGTTAGTCTAAGCACCAGTCGACTATGAAGAGAAAGATGGTGTTATTTTGCACGTGCGTAATTAATGCTTTTCTGTAAGGCGGTGAAACCCGGAGCACTTTCGCAGGAGAGGGATGGAAGCCTTATGTTATCCATCTACGAAACATTAGTCGTTTTTCGTTCAAATCGTGGATAGACAAATTGTTTGATGCTGAATTGCATTGAAACGCTGGTATAATTGTCTTGTTTGACCTAATAATAATCGCGGTCGTTGATGGTTTGCCACGTCTGCGAAAAAGTAATTACGGTCTTATACGGAATGCCCTACACTATGTTGAGGTGAAATCAGAAAGTCGACCATTAGGCAGACCGAACATGCTGTACAAAGGAGTTTGAAAAAGAAATGTGCAGTCTCTTGGCATCGACCCCGCGAGTTGGGTAAAAATTGCGTGTTACCGACCACAATGAAGTGTATTGTGTAAAGCGTATTGCGCGTGCTTGGGATGAGCATATTAAGCTGATGGCTGTGAAATGCACGTCATTTCTCTGGCGTAAAACAGCAGTTTTTTTAGAAAACATTATTTGCGAAAGAAGTATGGATTCAAGCAAGAAATCGGTAGTGGAGTGTAAAGGACGGGGATGCGAGTACTACAATACATAAGTATTGATTCCGTTTAAGTCAATCTTTTCGAGAATTATGAAACACAGGATTTCCGCGATGACATCAGAAAACAAACACATGACCGTTAACTGAATTCCACCACGAATATACTCTGAGACAAATCGGTCAAAATGCAGATAACGATGGCTTACAAAACTAAGCAAACAAAACTAAGCAAATATGACGCGTTAAAAAAACTTGTTAGAGTTAATGACACTGAATATGCAACTAGAACGGACGTTTTCGTGCAGTTCACACAGTTAAGTGGGTGTCAGTTGCATATGCATTAAGAATGAATAATATTTTGAATTGTTTTAAAATTTGAAGCAACTTTCTAGTAATAAGAACCACATAGATAAGATAGGCGCCCGAGGTGAAATTGCAGAATATACACATTTGTGCATTCAAAGCTCTTCTATACAATATGATTTAGTGGATTTTGTGTCAAAATCAATAAAACTGATGTGCATTCTTTGTATAAACCCATGTTGAAAATCAATTCGTTTTTTTCTCAAGTTGCATAATTGTAAATTTATTCGGAATATTCAGGTAATTCATAGAATAAAACTTACCTTCGCGTTGAAGAAATTCTAAATTGAAAATTGAAAACTGTGACGGTAATGGTAGTCCTCTTGTAAAGAAATCATTTTGGATAACAGCGATTCTAGGTTTATTAGTTCGAGCTATATTACATGAGGATATACACAATATACTGAGTCTACTTTGTCAAAATATTTGTATCCGGAATAGGCTGAATGAAATAAATGCAGGCCCCTAAATAAATATTGAGATTAAGCGCTTTCGTGTCATCATGAATTAGTTTTTCAGGTGAAGTGCATTTAGTTTTGGAAATTCAAGCTGATCATTCAATGATAACGATGTCATCTTCATATTGAATTTCACAGAAATTACTGTTAGCTGACTGTAGAAACGCGAAGGACTTCCTTTTTCTAACTCAGTTGAAAGCAAATCAGTTAAACGTCGTCTCGAAGCTACAGAAGTTAATATAACGATTCCTATAGTGGAAGAGGTCATGCCAGCATCATTGAACTTCAGGCGGTTGGCGGGTTAATATCTATCGCTATTAGCGCGGAGCTAGAGACTACTAATCTATAATCGGGGCGATAAAACAATTAAAGTGATAAGAAGCATCGAATCATCCGAAGGAGTGCTACTAACAGAGTGAAAGACAGGGGTAATTTCACCTATTTATAAGGGTGGTAGCAGTTCAGATCCCGCGAACTATCGTCCTGTCACCCTACACCCCGTGATATCCAAAGTTATGGAGCGCATAGTTACGGAAATATAGTTCATCACTTGGAATCACAAAATATACTATCTGTCGCCCAGCATGGGTTTCGCAATGCTCGGTTATGCTTGACAAATTTGCTGACGTTATTAAACGATTGGACCCAAACGGTTGACGCAGGAGACAGTGTGCACGCGTGCTATCTGGATATGTCGAAAGTTTTCGACAGAGTTGATCACTTCCTGTTGCTACGGAAGCTGGAACAGATTGGTATTGACGGGCAGCTACTTGTATAGTCCGAAAGCTACCTCAGTGGGCGCAATGCAACCGTTGAAGTTAATGGGGTGGAATCACGAGTCAGTAATACATCCACTGGTGTACCGCAAGGTTCCGCTCTCGGAAGAATGCTTTTTTCAGTTAACATTAATGATTTAACTGAGACGCTCTCATGCAAGGTAGTTGTTTTTGCGGATGATGTTAAACTATGGATGCGAATAAAATCAACTGCAGACTGCGTAAAACTGAAAAAAGATTTAGATGCACTACACGAATGGTCAGTTAGAAATAAACCACCGTTCAATTTTCAAAAAAATGCAAGTTCCTGCAAATTGGTAAGCCCTTTCAGTACGAATATCACTTTGGGCAGACGATTTTGAGCTGGACCGAATCAGAGAAGGATCTTGGAGTCTAGATATGTGGCAGCCTAAAGAACAGCGTGCATTGTGAAGTCATTTACAAGAGTGCTTCAAAGCTTCTAGGTAAGCTTCGACGGATCTTCAGAACCTTTACGCCTGTAACGTTGCCAAGAATCATGAAGACCTACTTAATTCCCACAATGGAACACGCATCGCAAGCATGGACTCCGTGGATGAAAAAAGATATATTCTTGCTTGACAGGATATATCATCGTGCAACTAAACTCGTGCGTGGTTTTCGAGACCTTACCTACGAGGAAAGGTTGAAAAAGCTAAAGCTCCCCACTCCCCTTCAACGTAGACTTCGAAGTGACGTTATCATTACTTACAAGATATTGAATACTCCAGATCATCCACTTAAACATTTGTTCAAATACCGTGAATCAGGAATTACACGTAGCCACTCAGCGGCACTACAGATTCCCCGTTCCCGTACTAATTGTCGCCGATATTTCTATTCGGTACGTGTCTGTTTCCTGTGGAATGCCCTTCCCGAAGCAATTATCACCTCTCCCTGTATCCAAACATTCACTCGAACCTTGGACAATTATTTGCTACATAACGATTTGACGATGCCTGTGTATTGACTCAGGGTAAGCATATTAATTGACTCCAGTGACATCGTATAATTGTTGTTTTATACCTCTTATTGAACGAATATTTACTATGATATTGTAATTGTGAAGCTATCTGCATTTTGTGACCATAAATTTTTGAATCTTGAAGTCTTGAATGCAGCTTCGTTATAAATTAATAAGCGTAACGAACAAAACCTTGATATTCCCCAGAAAAGGTACACTACTATCGATCAGTAAAAATATTGCAACTCATTTTTTCGGTTTCGAAAATTTATAATGATATCAATCATTGACAATGTGTGGAGAACCGACATTTTAGAAATAGCTTTGTTAGGTCGTGTATAAATAGTGATCACTATATTGTAATGGACCACACGTTCGGAGAGTAAATATATCGTTATTTTACAATCGATTTGGTTTACGACATTCTACGTTGATATATAGTGCAATTAGGGATTCATCTGGAAGTGTGTCTCCGTTTAACAAAACTACATTACAAGATTCACGGTTAAGAGGCAACAATAATATGAATATTGTATAGTGTATATGGTAATGGGATATGCTACGGAACAGCTTTTCGTACATCATTTGAAAAAAACGGTATGCGTGAAATTGTACCTAGTAGGGTACATATATTTGAATACACGCGTCCAGAGGATCACAATAGGCAGATATGTTTTCCATGTTGGACATTTCTGCGAATTTTCCTAAATACTAAATCTTATATACGGCGCCTAATAATCAGCATGCGCAAGACCGTCGTCTCTGTTCAAGCGACTTTATCGCCTCTAATCATCACTGTTGGAAACTGTCAGCTTGAACCAGTACATCATTTCACATATCTTGGTTGAACCATTGCGGATAACCTCTCGCCTAACAAAGGGTTTGACAGCACCTGTCATTTTGTCCCGATCAAACTCTATTGTTCGAGGTAACCGCGAACCGAACGTAAAGACACAGATGATGGTATACAGCGCGTGCGTACTGAATGCTTTACTGTACGGCAGTAACACCTGGACCGCCCACGCAAGACACGAACAGAAGCTGAATGCTTTCCATCTACGAATCATCTGTCGTATATAAAACATATCGTGGATGGACATAGTAACAGAAGCTGAATTGCTTTTAAAAGCTGGTCTACAGTACATGTTCACCCTATTGCAACAGCGCCGCCTGCGGTGGCTTAGTTATGTAAACATAATAGAAAATGGTCGTATTCCGCAGGATCTCCTCTATGGTGAGTTGCATTTATGAAGTCGACAATTGGACAAAAGGCACTGGCAGTACAAAGGCGTTTGCAACAGAAATATGAAATCTATTGACATAGACCTGGCGAGCTTGGAAGAACTTGCTCTTGACCGCCTACTTTAAAGGCAATGAGTAAAGCGTTTTTTGCAAGCGGGGGAGGAGCAGATACAGGTCTTGGTTGCCGAACGCATATCACACAACATGCAACGAACGCCCTACAACAGAGTTCTGACTATCGTTGCAAGCGCTGCGGGAGCGATTGTTGTTGCAGAATCTGACTGTTTAGTGATTCGAAAAGCTGTAAAACATGAAACATCATGCGATTGTGATGCACACTCGTGGTTGACATCGACCGAAGGAGGACAACAACAACAACAAAAATTGATTGTGGATCCTGCCAAAAAACGTCAATTTTCGTAATGGGTTGTGTACTGTCAACAGCTGTATACGTCGCACTCGAACCAGACTGTTTACATATTTTAGAGCTGTGGATGAGAATCTCAGTACTTTCTAAAGGACACGGTATCAGTCAAAGGAATTTTTGCGGTTATGAAATAGTTTTTATGAATTTCGAATGTATAATATCTTCAAAACTTTCAGATAAACGTCTGGAGAATTGAATTCAAATTATGCAAACATTCTTCGAAGCAAATCGCTAACCTGAATGACATATGTACAAGTCATATATAGGTTTTTGTGTCAAATCGGCAAATTTACATTCACATTTATTCTAAAATAATCTTCCAAAGTAAAGTAATCACTATATTCTGCAAATAAAACCATTGTTGCAGTATATGATAGCTTTTTCGGCAATCTCTTACGTTTTACCTTCTGCTGGACCAGAATTTAGAAATTCTATACTCCTTCCATATTTTAACAAACGCAGAACATCAAATGCAACAGCGTCATCCTCATGGCCGTTATCATGTAAAATCATTAGCAAAGCAGGTTAGCTCTAATTGACGGGGGCCAATTAAACTGATCTTCCAAAGTATTGTGGTGCTCACATCCCCATCCCTTACACACCACTACCGGTTTCAGGCTGTTTGCCATCGTCAGGTGGAGACAGTAAGATCAGGTTCAGTGAGCCTTGAAACAGAGGAAAAGCGGTAAACAAAGTTATATTTGTATGCCACTGTTATATAGGTTTCTTACAAAGAACCACGATGTTCAAATAAAGAATCACAAAGTGATTCCCGGCCAAGCGCTTTTCCACTGTTTCAAGGCTCAAATGCCTACTGAAACCAAACCACTGCGGCACAACGCAAGGGCAATGGTGGGTTTCGTGATGGTGTGACAAGCACGGTCGCGCCTCGAGCGCTTTATACATCGTGGTTCCCCTATATAACAGTGGCATACAAATATAACTTTGTTTACCGCTTTTCCACTGTTTCAAGGCTCACTGAACCTGATCTTACTGTCTCCACCTGACGATGGCAAACAGCCTGAAACCGGTAGTGGTGTGTAAGGGATGGGGATGTGAGCACCACAATACTTTGGTCTTTCATATGCGCCTCGAGCGCTTGGCCAGGAATCACTTTGTGATTCTGTATTTGAACATCGTGGTTCTTTGTAAGAACCCTATATAACAGTGGCATACAAATATAACTTTGTTTAAACTGATCTTCGTTTAGCATGATATGGCTGTTGAATTTAGCGCTCACATAAGAAGTATACTGATCAAATGCCTACAAACCAAACCACCATCCGGCACAACGCAAGGGCTGAATGGTGGAACATTTTCGTGATACAAATGACAAGCACGCGATATATCACTTTCTATTTGGGCAAATATGTTGAAATAATAATAAAAAACAAGTGGAAATATATTTGTAAATCAAATAATATCATATCGAATGGTATAATTGGCAAAGTATGAATAATTGCTTTGATTGATGCAAAATTTGAGTGAATTACATATTTGCTCTGGTGGCTTTTTGAGTATTTGATTAGTGCACAGAGATTATATTTTTGGATCCCCTTTCTTCTTTAAAATCACACAAGAGACGAAAAACAATTTGGTTCATATTTTGAGAATTTAGAAATTTACTTGACCATTTATAATACAAATGAAAATTACCGTTTATTACCCTTGAATGTTTGGACTGAAAAGAAGTCAGGAAATTTTAAATTCCATCAAACTTTATAAATTAAAAGCAACGTTCAAAAAGTCCCATTTCCGTGAATTTCCATGACACACATAAATTCGTCCGATTTTGTATTCTTTGTATTTGTCAAGTAGGGATATTGGAATGAAGTTCGGCATGCGCTTGAAAAAGTGAATACATGAAGAAGAAGTATCGCTTTAATGCCACGGTTGGAAAATGTTTCACCGAAAACCTGTTAAATCACATATCCCTTTACTAATTTAGATGGTTCAAACTCATGATACTGAACAACAGACATTCATCACATCCAACACCATCATGCACACATGTGAACTAAGTTTAAACCCGTGACATTTAACAAAACATTCCACTTGCAGGTCACAGCGTTGATCTTGACAACGTAAAAGTGATAAGTCGGGAATAAAACTATAAATTGAACGACTTCACGCTGAGGCGGTTGAGATAACAAGGGCCGGTAGGAATGCAGTCAATAAGGTGGATGGGGCTGATATCTCTACAATCTGGCGTCCGGTTCTGCAGCGTTTAAACATTAACGTGCGTGACCGCTAGTGCGCGCACCGAGCTAATCGGTCTGCAGATTTCATTCACACCTGCCAAGACTAGAACAATTAAGGGATTATACGGCACGTAGGGGTGGTGGTGCGTCAGATGATATTGAACGCGTCTGTCTTGAACGAGTGCAAAACCCACCATGGACTGTGCAGTTCTTAACTAGCTTATGATTGGTCAGGTGAATGCAATTTAAGCTTGATCTCGGTTCGTACTGACACCCTTGGTCTGACGAAGCTTCTGTGTCAGAAGCGAAACGTTACCCATAAACAACTCTCACCGATTCATTATAAACTTTATTTTTTCATGATTATGATTCCCCGACCGGTCACAAACATTTTCCATTACATTGCTCAGTTGCATACATTTTCATCATATTTACAGACCCTACGACCAAATTCATGGTGTTTCCATTAATCACGTACGGGCAATAGATGAGCACGCGAAATCTCTTGAAGGATTGAAAGGATGGTAAACAACCTTCGTTTGTATGCCACTGTTTGGTAAGGCAGGTACAACCACCAATTGCAGTCACAAGTGTCTACAAACAGTGCAAGTGATTAGCATTAGTTCCAACCCAATTATAATTGACCCTAGACGGCACTCGGCCGGACTTAAAAGGGTTAGCCAATTACATCGACAATTTTCATCAACAGAATTTGGTTTCCAACATATAACTTCCTTGATTACACGTTAACACATAACTTCATATCGATTTTAACTTGCTCCACCTTAACGATCGCTATATTGAGGGTCAAGTTAGATAGTTTCCATTAATTTATAAGAATTTACCGGGAGATCAACAACCTCCATCTTAGTACCAGCTATATGAAAAGTGAAAAAAATTATATCTGTCAACAGTTTATTACTCAGTTTGGATGTGCTTCTGATCACTAGCTGGGACACATTATAAGTAATTTAGGAACGCCGACGCGCTCGAATACATGATATTTGCTTTATCATCACAGAAAGCTTACATATGGATATCTTCCTCATTTCGAACAATTTGGAACATAAAACAATAAAGGTGTCGTTGAATAAAGTGAACAACATTATAACAGAGGATCAGAACACCGAATACCCCAAGAAAATATCGGAAAATCTGAACTTACAGTAAAGACAATCGTTCTTAACTGATGAACGTAGAACACTCAAGTTTACGTATGGGTACAATTTACATATTCATGAACATGGAATCATCAAATTAAAGATGAACCTTTCTAAGTATTCCATGTCAAAATCTTTCATGCAAATTTTCATCAATTCCAAATAGATTTTATCCTTTGGTTACTGCAATGTTTTACGTATTATCGTTAAACATATATTCAGCCTTCGTGTAGTGTTCATTATTTATTTTTATTTCTTCAATGTATGTACTGTAGATGTTTGGTGTGTAATAGCATAAAAGTTATCATTCGCTATAATAATTGATAGCAATAATCATCATTATTCAAATACGAGTGCAAGAATAAAGTAAATTTCTTTTTTCTTTTTCCTCTTTCTCTTCTACAAACAATATTTACAATTTCACGTAAATCTGAAAGAACTGATTAACTGATTGAATGTCCTCTAATTTTGATGACCTTCTTCATCGGACTACATTTTTATCATCATTTACGGATTTGACGCATACTCAACTGGTATACTCGGAAATCTAGAAAAAAATGTTTTTTTCAGATTAAGCGTATTTGACATTTTGCATCTCACGTTATTCGATGAAAACGAGAAAAAATCAGCCGGTTTTATTTCGAAAATTGCATAAATACAACAACGAATAATGGTGTCAATTATCAATTGATGCTACCAAATTTCGCAATGTGAAGGCAACATATTAGCGGAAAACAGAATGACAATAGGATCATTTCTGTCAAACGCATCTGTCTCGTATTCAGCTACATGTCGTTTCCTCCTGCCATGCATACTCACTAGCAAAGTTGAAACATAAAGATGCGAATCTGTGTTACCTACAATCGAAAGTTTGCTCACATGGATACAGGTTTTTGGAACCGTTGGAGCACGGTCGCCTCCGATTTCGTTTCATTCATCGGGGACCTAGTTGATTTTAGAGACTTTTTAGGAGCGCCGTAAATACGATCATTTGACTATTTCTTTCGTGGTAGGTAGGTACTATCGGTTGTGAGCACCATAAACGGGAAAAGAACAATATTACGAGACGCTCCGTAAACGTTCTTAATACTAGATGTTCGACCGATAAGAAATCTCAATGGCTAGTTCTCTAAATCTTATCAGTGTAGCCCCTAATGATATCACCGTATTGATTAAAGCTTGTGCAAATATCGCTAATGAATCACGGTTGTTCGAGTGCATATGATTCAAAATATCAAACGCTGTCTCATAATTGTCTCGATTTTTACAATGACATCATTAACAAAAGTCCTTATGAAGCTGGATTAACAAATGCTTCAGAAGAAGAGGATCAGCATAATATTGAGAAATTCCCGCGGATGGTAATTTTGGTAGGGCCGAGGCCAATTAATGACTTGCTTTATAGAATTGAAATTAGCAAATACATCAACATGGGTCGGATAATTTCAAGATCAAATTAAGGATACTGTGTACGGATCGCGGTTTCAAATATCACAGATTAATATAAAGGAATCTCAGATATGCAATTCTATATTGCCGAGATATTTAAGCGTTGAAGCAAAGTTAACCTTGTATAGTCTTCTCGAGTTAAGAAAGCATTATTGAACATTAGACATACGTCATAGTATGAGATTGTCCTATTTTATAATTATCGTATAAATATGAGGTCAAGGCTGAGTTACCCAGTTTATGATTAAACATGCGTCAATTAATTCGGGTTGGTGTAAGACGCACACAATACGGATTGTAGGCCGTATCGACAATCAATTGGATTGTTCAAGCCAAGCTAAATCGTTGTTTTTACATAATCGCAATGCTTGACTTCCGTGATGTCTTTTAGGCTGCTCAACTAATCAGATAGGTAAATTATCTTACTGTTAGGTGAAACGAAATTCATTAGGCCAGTTGGTTTGCAAACGTACGCTTAGGTAGAGTTGTTTCGAGGGTATCTGAAGAAATGGGTTTATATGAATATTCAGTTATATGAATGAGACAGAAATATTCTTTTAATCTCACATCAAACTCAAATACAGCGCGAAGTGATTCATAGATTACAATGAAGTTACGTAAGGTGTGTTCGACATTTCGTCTCAATGTTGTTCGCGAGTGAAGTGTCTAGCTTAGATCACTCAATTTCAAACCAAATGTGATGTGTAACGTCTAGTCCATAGTTCACGAGTATTCAGGACACTAGATCTATCATCAACTACTTTTTTGCGCCAAGTCAGACATGAGTCAACGTTTTCAAAATTCGGATTTGAGTATGCAAGCATTGAAGCGTAAAAGCTTAAAGCTATACAACAGCAGAATTTAATTCTAATTTAACTACTGTGATGAAAAGATTGACAATTTATCGGATGAAACGTGTCACATAGTAAGTAAAAAAACCTCCTCAATTTACATATCATTAGAACATAATAAACGCCTAATAAACACAAATAATTCGAATACGGTCAGCTTATGTTTTTGAAGAGTGTGTATACAAATGCGCATTTCTGCGTTATTTAATTTGTGTTGTATGCGTTATGTGTTTGATTTGTGTGTTTCACGTTATCACATTCTAGCTTATCAAGATTATATGTTAAAAACCCATTCACGTGATTATGTTTTCCCGATGTGTTTTCCTATCATGATGAATAGACTTATACACCCGGTTCTAGACTATGACGAAAAAACATAGACGGTATGGTTCCCGGAAAGACATCTTACTGGTGGATCTCATTTCTCAGAGAGCTTCGAATATTGTTATTGGACTCCAAATTATGTTATTCAACGGAAGACTCTGACGAATGGATCTAAGGACACTTGTACAATGTAAAAAGAGATGAGATCTCACCCTGTTATGCACAAAACTGACTACATTTTACCAACACTTGGACTTATTGATAAAACATCAAACTTCCCGCAACAGCCGTGTTGATGTTTCGTTTTTGGAAGTAATAAATTTCAAACGGAACTGCCCGCAGCTATTTTTATTCGGTGCGTGTGTGCTCTGATCAGATTTCAATACCTGTCAATATAATATGATCATACAGTTTATCTATATTCATATCGAAACTTGACCAATATATGTCAGCTGAGCTGAATTTGCCCAAAATAATAATAACATATCACTGTCCCATATAT
>JACCGJ010004321.1:0-22398 GCA_013407085.1 Atriophallophorus winterbourni
AGTCTGGTCATCAGATTCGTAACGCGGTGGTGTACGCGTTGCAACAAGGTTATATCTTAATTATTGACCACTTGACCATGCTTGAACATCGCATACCATTGCTGGTGGATATCGGTGTGAATTAACCGTGGGATTATTTGATATATGAAACTACCAAATATGGTTCTAACCAAAGCCGAGTTGCGGAAGGACTTTTTGTATATCACAGAACAGTACAAGTTACTGATATTCCACTCTCCCACGACTTCTTATTCCCTAACCCATTGAAAGCTAAATACTTTTGCAATATCTAAGTATCAGGCGTGTATTGCTTGTCATTTGCCTACCAATTTTGTCATCCTGTGGTATCATTAAAATAGTGAAACAGGAATTATTCCTTCTAAATCCGTGCTGTTTCTTCGAAAGCACCTGACTATTTTCGAAATGTTTCATTAGATCTTCAGCAATGAGGTGCTTAAGCAATTTTGAAATCACAGGTAACAATGTAACAATGTAATACACATGAATAAAATGTGGCTAAAGCTTCAGCAGTTTCTGATGTGATTTGTGATGTTCTAGCTGACGTGTTCACGGACGCATCTGCAGGTTTTAGCTTTGCTTCTTCGTTGAATATAAGATAAGGTATTTTGGGGTTTAGCATCATCATGCGTGATATCACTTCTTAAACGTACGACTTGTATTGGATAAAAAATTTGTTTACTCTAATCCTGCTCTGAGGACCGGCTTTCAAAATTACTTCAGCATTAGTCAATTTGTCAATCCAAGATAAGTTCAAGATATAACGGATGCTTCGCAGATGAAAAGCATTCAGATTCCGTGTGTCTCGTGTGGGTGGTCCAGGTTTCACTGCCGTACAGTAAATAATTTGGCTCTCATATAATCGACAACGTTCGATTTCAATATAGATAAACTGTCAGAGCATACGAAATCGGCAGGTATGGGAAACCAAGCAAAGAACACACACCGAATTAAAATATCTGAGGCACTTGCGCTTGAAATGTGATATTTCCAACTTGCAACCTTTACCAAGGCTCTTACAATAAGTTCGAAGGTGAAATACTATGTCCAGGTGGAGGGGGAAAAGTAGTGAGTATTTTATATGCGATATGTGATCACCTAGGATACACCTCCATGCAACTGTCTTCTGACCTAGTCTTCTGAGTTGTCCGGTGAATAGCGTATTTTGGACTATATTAACAAGCTTAGAATATTTATGATATATGTGATGTAGAAGTAAAATGTCTTTTTGGAGCCATGGTGTCCAGCTCGTGCAGTCGAGTCTAGAATTGGTTGTATATATGTGTTCATCATGAGGGAAAACACCTTGGAAAAACGTCCTTGCCGAGCAGCCAAGAAGCGCTTTAGTGAAAAGATTCCAATCATGGGCCATTTTTCAAGCTACCGCAAATCTAGCCACCAATGTCAATCGCGCTGCGACTGAAAGTTGACGTGGTGCGATGGTTTGTGTACCTGTATGTCTCATTGAGCTTTGCTGAGTGGTGCTCTCAGAGCATCTTCAGAGTTACTCATACCAGGAAGGTTAATGGATAGAGGTTAGACGAACACGCTCTCCACCTAACACGCTGTTTTGTGTGTCAGGCTTTTTAGACAAAGGCTTTGGTCGAGAACCCTATAGTTATTCTATATAGGCATGGGCGACCTACGAAACACAACTCTATAGTGCATCGGCCGTCGCGCACGATAAACAGGGTCGCCCTACCTGCTGCATACAGCAGGGCGGGTAAGCGAAAACAGCTACTAATTTTGAACTGTTTCTGAACCTTCCCCTCCCCAACTTACTCCTAACAACACTCCGTCTGTCAATACCAGCTCTATGAAAGACCGCGCTCAACATGTTGGAAAATGTTCTCTTCACGGAATTACAGATCGCTTTCTGAAACCACGGATATCTGCTCACATCGGTGCCATGAATGTCAGAATTCTCAGAAAAATAGGCCAGCGAGCTGCATTGGATCTTACCTTGGATAGTCTGTATATTGATCTTTGCTGTTTATCGGGAACGCGCGTATATGATCCGTCTGTAATAACTGGACTTACTGCCACAAAACTTTCAACTCGCTACTTTTTGCGCTGATCTTGTGATCCTGTAACGGCCATTTCAGGAAAGGCTGGTTTTGGCAAAGTACTGAATTCGCGTGCGAATCCAGTTTAATCGATCGTATTTCTTGCAATAGCAGGATTTGCGCAGTTATACTAGCTAATAATATTAGACGAAACTCGAAATCTTCAAATTAAAGATGCTTGTTTATTGTAGCAAATTGCGCTCCGAATAACACCAATTCCGACCTTCTTAACGCTCTATTGCGACGTGCTTAAACCTTGAAGCAGAAGATATTAATGCCAGACTGGGTCGCTTAGATACATCTGACTCGGATTTAGGTGGCATGTTTGGTCTTGATGGCCAGCGCACAAATACCGATGAAGGGTTTATACAATTCTGTGCACAATATCAATTATTCATAAGCAGCATTTTATTTCGCCATAGAAGATGTCAATGTGCCACATGGCGCTCGCCTGATGGAAACAAATCTTCGGCCCAAATCGACCATATCGCCGTAATAGAAGGTAATCCTATTACTAATAAGTATCGCAGCCTCTCACGCTAAGCCGAACATTTTATAGAACAGTTCAGTTAATCGGCTGAAACAGAATCATTCCCTCATTTGAAGCAGTCTGATCCTTGGCCTGTTATCGAAGATCTCCGTTATGATTTAGAAATAAAATCATTATCGAATCCATGAAATGATTCAAAGCCGATGTCTTCGATGACATGGCGCCTGTTTTGTTTAATTAGCACATTAGGCGATCTTCTGTGTGCAGTGTTCTTTTTAGAATCCGTCCCTCCGATTTAGGGCGAATGGGTTATCATACCTATATTTAAAGAAGATGTGTGAAGCTCATGCTCTAATAACCATGAGATGTGTCTCACTCCTATCATAACCAGACTATTAGCGTTCATATGTGTTCGATGATTAACATCGCATACGCAATCACAGATCCGAGAGCAGTAAGCTGGCTTCCGACCTGGTAGAGGCTGTGCCCACCACATTATTGCTCTTCGACGGATCTTATAACTGCGGCACACCATACGAAAGCCGTCAATAGCCATCTCATTAGACTTCAAAGGAGCATTTAATATAGTCGATCGAAATGTCCTGTTTAACTCCTTCGTGTGCAAAGGCGTTCAACAAAATTATGTCAACATACGACGTGCACTTAATGCTCATACATCCGGATGGGTTGATTATTACAACGAACTCTATCGCAAATTCCGACTATGCCATAGCCTTCGGAGTTCACATATTGCCTGATGAAAACCTTCTCCTCTTGGACTATGCTGATTATATAGTTCTGCTCTTCGATTCTTATACAGATGTATGGGCGATACTCAACAGGCTATCTGGTATTGTGCCCGAATTTGGAATGCGGTTTGCACCCTCTAAGTGCAGTGTTCTGCTGCAGGACATCGACATATCAAACAGCACGTTATTACTTGATAATAAGACGCTTGAAATTGTAGATCGCATTACGTATCGCGGTATCTATGATACTTGTGCATCGTTAGATGACGATGTCTCCGCGCATTTCTAACCACCATGGAAATCCGCAAACTTAGGTCACCTCTTTTACTGTTACTTTTCGCAACTATCTCCTATTGGAGAATGAGTCGGCTTCAATGAAAATTCTTGGGAATTTGGGTACAAAGCGGCGTCAGAAAGGACTGTCTCTGTTATTCAAGGGTAGAGTCTATAAAGCGACATTTCGTGCTGTGTTACTGTATGGGTGGGAAACCTGGATACTACGTGAAGAAAACATTCAGTGTCTCCAAATATTGGACAACAGATGTCTCGGCAACATTCTAGGAGTTAGTTGTTACAATCACCTACGCACAGATGCTCTACGAAATACTTTATTCGGTACTACTGTTGATTTAGAGAAGTAAATCAACCTGCATGTGTTACTCTGGTTAGGTCACGTTTTACGGATGCCGGACCACCGACGTCCTAAACAGATTCTTTTTGCCGTAAATCTGGTGGTGGCCTAACCGTCGCATGCCATAAGCGGTTAAAAATCCTTACTAGTAGCCTTTCCAAAGTCAGCGTAGCGAATCTTACTGGTTAATGTACCTGCGATCAGATATTGCAATGGCTTGTTACGCTTCAGGATATGTCCTGAAACCGTGTTCAATGGCGGTCTTGGAATGTTTGGTTAACCTTGTATGTTGTCAAGCGTAGTGACGAAAAAAGCTTTTTTATGATGCATGACAGTGAAAGCCGCAAGAAAGTGACCATGTTGATGTCGCTCTACTTGTTCACGAAACTTGTTTGAATGCATGTTCCATTCGAGGTGTAGGCACCTCTTCCCAGTTTGTTTGTGCTTATTCTTTTATTAAATCCGTAGCTATTTATGTCCCACCCTTACTCGTGTTTTAGTATTTTACTTTTTTATGGCTGAGTGGCGGTTTAGCATTCGGTACGTGCTACCGGTGTAATGCTGTCTTTGATGATGATAATGATGATGATGACCCATGTCCTTTTCTTCCTAAGTGTACTTCAGTATTTTGTCGCCAAGATTGTATTAACACGAATATCCAAGGTCACAACCAATCTGACTGAGCTTTGATTTTTCGTTGTTTTCGGAAGACCAGTTTTACGAAGCATTCAAATCGTTTTTGCAAAATATAATCATCAGCATTGCTCATTGTCCTCCATATTTTATGTCGTCATCAACAGCACTAGGAATTAAAAAATCGTTCAAATAGATTAGAAACATTAATGCTCCGAGCGATAAGCCTTGTGGAATACAATTAATCCCATCTTCCGAAACTGTCAACACATTTTTTGACAAGATGCTCGAAGCTAGTGCGTCTTTCATCAACGAATCGTTAAATGCAGTGCTCAACATCGGTGCCCCGAATAGACGAAAAAATTTTATTTGTTCCAACTCTGTGCAGCATCAATTTATAAACATTGAGAAAAACAACTATGAAATGCATCTACAACAACGCACAACGTCTTGGAAACAAAATCGGTGAACTGCGTGCAGTTTTTCTGAAATGTACACCAGACATCATCGCTGTAACGTAAACGTGGCTACAGAATCAGCAAACAAATAATGAAATAGAATTACCAGTAATGTCACTTATTCGTTCTGACCGTGAAACCAGAGGAGGAGGAGTAGCTTTGTATTAAGGCCAAAACGTGGAATGTTATTTCGGGGGATGTAAGCAACACATTACTTTCCTCATCCATAAACGCCTTCAGTGATTGATCACGAATCACTATGTGATTTTGCGTTTGAACATCGTAGTTCATTGTACGAACCCTATGCAACAGTGCCTTTCAAGTGTAATCTTGTTTACCAATTATCCGCTGTTTCACAGCCCACGAAACCTAATCTTACTGTCTCCACCTGGTGACGGCAAACAGCCAGAAACCGGAAGCATAGTGTAATTTCGGGGGATTTGAGCAACGTTTGTACAACGAACCACGATGTTTAAACGCAGAATCGCATATAGATTCGTGATCAAGTACTGAATGCGCTTATGGATGACCAAAGAAATGTGTTGCTCACACACCCCAAAGTTACATTCCACAACACATTACTTTGGTCATCCATAAGCGCCTTCAGTGCTTGATCACGAATCACTATGTGATTTTGCGTTTGAACATCGTAGTTCATTGTACGAACCCTATGCAACAGTGGCTTTCAAGTGTAATCTTTTTTACCAATTATCCGCTGTTTCACTGCCCACGGAACCTAATCTTTCTGTCTCCACCTGTCTCCACAGTCAGAAACCGGTATTGGATTTTAATTTCGGGGGATGTGAGCAACACATTACTTTGGTCATCCATAAGCGCCTTCATTGCTTTACTACGAATCACTATGTGATTCTATGTTTGAACATCGTGGTTCGTTGTACGAACCCTATGCAACAGTAGTATCTACATGTGTTTGGGTAAATGTGATTGAACTGTTTAGTCATAATACCCCTACCCATCAGTGGATTACAATAACAAGTTGTTTCGCATTATTTCACTTTATCAAGCGCAGTCTTCGTGTCATTACTCTTTTTGGTGTTCGCGAAATATATACCTAAATTCGTTGGCAGCAAAATCGTTTCATTTTAGTATGACATCAAAATTTCTACTAGCTTACGCACCATAGATGATTGCCCAATTCTACAAACAATAATCGGAGCATTTCATTAGTTGTCCTTACCGTACCACATATCTTTCAACATTCAAGAATATAAAATGTTAAAACTAGGTTCATCATTCGAATTCACATACTTTCACCTAGATATAAGCAAATTTTATGGGTTACAGTAGAGAAAGACCTTGGCGTGCGTATTAGCAGTTACTTGAAGTATTCACAACATAGTTCTTTGGTTTTATAACATGCGGTGTGAGCACAAATCGTTATTTACAAGCAACCGGAATCACTTGTGATTCTCTACTTGATCACCAAAGTTCTCTGTACGAACACGTTTCACCAACATCTTCCAAGAACAGCATTGATTGATTATCATCTGTTGATTCAATGTTTATTGATACTTATCTCAATGTTATTGAACAATGACGTCAAGCAGATAGAAACTGGTAAGGGTGTGATAGTGTGGAGAATACAAGCAACGATCATATTAGTCATTTTTGATCGACTTGATCTCTTAACATTGAATATTGTTTTGATTTTGTATTTTATCACCATGTGTCTTTGAATAAAACCCATACAACACTAGGTTTCGCATATAAATTCGTTTATATATTACAAATGTTAAAAAGAAGATCATTTACAATACTTTTGAATGACAATATAGTTCCATACTAAATATTTCATACTCAACATTACGCGAAATAATTTATTACAGTATAGAAATATGGACAATTATTGAAGATACGTCAATCGCACTAGTGATCAGTGATCACCATTTTGCGAAAGTACTTAGTCATACATACAGATCAACTGAAGACGTAACGACATCAACCCTGACGCAACAGCTTTGAGTTAAATTCATCTATAAATTCGACGGCATTTATGCCGCACGAACTCTGAAAAATCTACTGCAAGGGACGGAATCACACTAACCGTATTAATATTCTGTGACCAGCAGTTGCGCGCACTATTAATGGAAATGCGTCAACAAACTGTAACAGAAAGAGTGTCGCTGTTAAAGTGTCAGACAATCTTGCTTTCTAAGCTTCTAGTCATGTTAAACGTTGTTGGTATTAAAATGCGCCTTCTTATCCGGCTGAGAAGTTACCTTAGTGATCGCAAAGCAACTGTACGTATCGATGGTGTGATGTCTGGGGAAATCGAAGCCATCAACGATGTCCCACAAGGTTCGGTACTTGATCCGTTTCTCTTTTCGGTCTTCATGAACGACCTTCTGAAACTTGTCACAGCCAAAATTGATCTGTTTGCGTATGATGTTGAACTCTGGATGCGAATCACGTCAAGCATGGACTGTTCGCGCTTAAAGCGATTTCGAATATTACGTATATTATATAGTGGATAGTTGTGTTATTTCGTTGCGTAGGTTAGATGCACAACGTGTATAATATCACGAGCTTGCCGTGTTTTAACATGCCCTTGCTATTTGCTTAATTGCTGTAGATCTTAATTCCGCTAATTTCTTTTCCCGCTGATTAGGAACTCATGTATTCATTGCGTCACAATTGTGAACTGTATCGTCGACTATTGAATTTTCTGCATTTCACATTTAACGCATTTTCCTTCAAGAATGTAGCGATTATGCTTTCCCTAATGGTCATTCGCCAACCGGATCAGACACGGCAGAAATATTACTTGAACTCTTATTGATTACATGACACATATCTGTGTATTGAGTACAGCAATTATAGCTGAAATTGTCATGCTGAACATCATTGAATCCTCACTGTCAAACAGGTAATTAAAATCAGTTTTATCTAGGGTTTGTGCAATGAACAAATCTTATTATAAACAAACCTCAGAAATGTAGTCTTTTACAAGTTCAATATTAGTGTTAGAAAAATGCAAGTGAGGGAACGCTATCAACAAGCATCACTACTGATACTCTAATATGGCTAAGTTAGTCGGTTCCGTATATAGACAAATAATATTCTAGGTAGAAAATAACGATATTGTGTATGCAACAATTAATAAAGAATAACTTCATACCAATGAATAAAAATAACTTATGCTACAGGTTAGCTTGTGAAACTCAGATATTCAACGCAAGTCACCTACAGTTCAATAACGTCTGTCTACATTCCGAATGTGTTCAGAACGTGTTGGCACAATGTAGACAGTTCAACAGCTAGTTACTGTATTTTGTCTTCAGCAGTTAGCTTGATCAAGGGGTTTCTAAATGTGTTACAGGTCATTTACGTGGTTGAACATGACATAAAAAAGGCATTGGAAGTTGACAAATCCCTTTACTATTATTGTCCGTCAATCAACATTTTGCTCGGGATCATAAAAACGTACAGAATTGATAACATCGGATAAAATTCCGGCACGTCTTTCGAAAAAGTAATCGGCATATCAATAAAAATGTGTTCATAATCACCTCGTCTGTCTACGCGTCTTCCATCCCAAACTATTTCAACAGGTTATTCAAAGTCATAGCTAATTCGAGGTGGTGGTTGAGAGCAACTAAATCGTGTTTCCTGAGGAAACTGCAGTGTCAGAAATGAAGCATTAATCAAAAACTGCTTTCACCAAGCGCTTTCAATTTTTTTATATGACAACTCAATAGATTTTGAATTTCTAACAAAATTTTCCACAATAATGCATACCTTATTAAATGCGTGCGACCTAATGTTGTGCGTACTATTACATCAATTGTTTTACAATATGTAAAAGAGAATTTCCAACGGAATGGAATAGGTTAATTTTGCAAATCCAGAAATGCTCTACATTTATGATATATGGTGACAAATGCTAATCCCTTTACAAAAAATAGTTTACACTCATCATATTTAAACAAATTGTAATTTCATGTGGTTCGTGATAGGAAATAGGGAAAAATACTTTTTAAATGGATAAGAGAAATGTTAGTTGTGAATCTATGTTTGGTTTTTCCAAGAGTTTACACAACGGGAATTATTAATGGTTTTCCGTAAACTGGGGCCAAATTTGTAATATTCAAGAACAAAATATTTTCAGTTTTCTTTGAAAATTATTTCATTTGGTGAAAAAAAATTTTGGTATGAAAGGTTTCACAGAAATCTTGCACGCACTGAATAAAAGTACGGGGAACAGTTCAATCAGGAATACGTTATTTGAAGGCTGAGTTTGTTGGGAGACTGGAATCAAATTCGAATAGTTACAGGAGATGGTCGGACGCTCATCAATTATTCCGAATGTTATGATTAGGTTACCTCGGATGCGCAAACGAAGTCAGGCAAATTGCTGCTCAAATGATAGAATATACAAACATGTAACTGTTTCAGTTGCCTTTTGATAAATCCTTTCTAGTTGCGATATGCCTTTTACCAACGCCTGCGTAAACCAACTGTGCTGCATGCACGTTCAATACGACTTTATACTGCACAGATTTTCAAATATTGTCGCACCTTGACACCAATATTTTACTCTGGTGCACGCTAATCAAGATTGTGAATGCAAATTGTGTATGAGAACAGGGAAGGTTTTCGAACCTGTAACCTTTGCATTTTCAGATACTGAAGTATATATTCTTTTGAGTTTATCACTAGTGCAGCTTTTTTATGTCTGATTGTTAAACTTAGCAATCCAAAACAGAGTTGACCTCCATTCAAAATCCAACTCCTAGCCTTCACACATGGTCTTGTGTGACCCGGCGGAACTGCTTCTACTGACAGCATAAAGGGTGAATGCGTCTGGCTGGCGCCTAAAAAGCAGCATGCTTCGGGCTGGTGGAGCTAGTAGCTCCATGAAGGCGGTCCACCTCGTGGAAGGAAAACTCTTATTTCAAATCTCAAATGTCTTGTAGTTACATCCAATCACGTAAAAGTCTTCAGGAGTCAACCTCGAGGAAAATTCCACAGCAGAATTTTCGTTAGGCAGGGCGGGGTTTTTATACAACTCCGTCCTTCTAACGACTGCGACGGCATTATTGTCCAAACGTATCAGCCTATTAGTTCCCTAGGTTCCACTGGCGCCGTAGAAATGGAGCACTTGCCGCTTGTGCATATTAAACTAACCTGCCGTACATCACAACGCACCAATTACAGGACACTCTATTCCGCTTATAAGGATAATAACACAGGAAGCGGTAGTCAATAAGGTGACGTCTCGCAACGGTCTTCTATCATCATAGGCTGCATGGGATTGGGAATCAACCGACAAGCAGACTGTATTTTTTTCACACCAGCTAAACAAATTACTAAATAACAAAGGCCAGATCTGAAACTGGGAACCAGGAACGTTTTTTCCATGCTTCTAGGAATTCATGACGACGTCTCGAATATCAAATGCGTAAGAAAATCCGCTGTGAATGACAATGAGCTACAGAGGCTGGAAGTCGACGTACTGCCCTGCAAGACACGCTATTACATGACACTAGTATGCTAACAGAAAAATATTACACGTTTGATAAACGGAAGGGGTTCCGATGAGCTTCGAGTACATGGAGTTCGGATTGTCGTGCAAAACCTCTTACTCACAGCAACAGAACCGGGTAGCAGTCGGAGAGAACGGATTTGGATTCTAAATCTGGAGTGCATAACTGGTACCATTACGTTCGTCAACATTTATGCACCAATGCTATCTACGTGCTGAAATATACGCTATTCACCATAGGCTCACAACAGTCCTCAAAAACGTGGCTTGGAAAACTGTGTTGTAGTATTGGGTGATGTCAAAGCCAGAGTTATTGCAGATTACGCGTCTCCGCAAAATTGCTTTGGAAAGTTCGGTGTAAGTAAAATCCCATGAAAATCGACAACGCCTATTAGAAATGTGCACACAGTTCAGTCTTTGTGCCAGTAACATTTTCTTTGAAACAAGACCACAGAATGTATTCTCTTAGAAACATCCTCGCTCTAAGCATTGGTTCAGCTGAACTTATTCTTGTTAGGCGCACTAATATATAAAGTGTACTTCTCACCAGATCATATTACATCGCAGACTGCAACTCTAATCATTCACTGGTCTGTGCAAAACTGAAGCTGCACGACACGAGATTCCACCGCACCAAATTGTTTGCTAGGCCTAGAATAGACATCACTCGCATGTGCGAACTTGATCTAGCAGCGCGATCCGCAAAAGCCTTCAAAGCGTAAATTATCACGACAACTTCACTCGAATCGGCTTAGGAAAACTGGTAATCGATATAAAGCTTTATACGCCGAAACGCACTTCTCACTTTCAGTCCAAAAAAATGCTCTATCGAGCGAGCTAACGTTTCTGAGATGACGGCTGTGTATGAATGATAAACGGTCAGTATTCTTGAGATTCAAAGGTATGCCAACAGATGAAAACCGACTTCTTTTCAGAGCAGCGAGAAATATGGTCCACAGACTACAAGACGATGTGCAAATGACTATAGGGCAGAAATTATCCTTCGTATCCAAAACGCTGCGGATATTAGACATCTGTTCGTATGTATGATGGGATCGAGAGATCCAATGGTTCAAATAAACTTAAAACGGCTCTCAATAATTATGTATCTGGTAACCCGATTGTGGACAAAACTCTGCAGATGAAAAAATGTGTGGACCATTTCTCTTCTCTTTAATCCAGGGACGGTATGCTTTCACCACATGTACTTGAAAATGTTGAGCGGTTGCCAAACATTAAACATCTAGATACTACCTCCTCATGATGAGATAAATAGAGCAATCGACCGCTTAGTGAATGGGAAGGCCCCCGGTGACGATGTAAGTTCACCTGATCTCATCAAATGCTGTAGAGCAGCATTATTACAACCTCTTTACCATTTGCTTCTTCAGTGCTGGCAGGACGAGTGTGTCCCACAAGAGATGAGAGACACAAATATCATCACGCTATATAAGAACAAGGGTGATAGAGGCGAATGTAGCAATTACAAAGGAATCTCACTTCTGAATGTTGTAGGCAAATTGTTTTTCAAAGTCTCACAGATCCGGCTACAAGTTTTAGCTGATAGAATTTACTCTGAATCTCAATGTGGCTTCCGCAACGGATGACAAATGTTGACATTATCTTCTCCCTCAGACAACTTCAAGAATCCTGTAGGGAACTGCGTATGCCATTATATGCCGCTTTTATTAAATTGACGAAGGCATTCGACTAAGTCAGCATGGAGGGTCTTTTCAAAATGCTTGATTTTATAGGCTATCCCGTAGACTGCTCAAACTCGTTATTTCATTTCAGTCAGAAATGAAATGCTCAGTTCATTTTAACGGTTTCAGTTCTGCAGCCACGTGTTCTTGCTCCCAAGCTTTTCGGCATTTTCTTTCCTCTGCTTCTTAAGCACGCTCTCGAAACGAATACAGACAGCATTCACCTACGCACGCGAAGCGATGGCAAGTCTTTCAACCTGAACAAGTTGATAACACATACCAAGACATGAAATGTGCTAATCCGTGACCTACTGTTGGCCGACGATGCAGCCTATAATACTCACTCCCAAGAGCACCTGCGTTAGCTACTGGACTGATTTCGTCGGCATGCATTGACTCTCGGCTAACAATCAGCGTGAGCAATCCCAAAAATCTAGGCCGAGGGACCGTATCACCTCCAATCATCACTGTTGAAAACTGTCAGCTTGATTCAGTATATAATTTCACATACCTTGGTTCAACCAGTGCGGATAACGTTTCGCTAGACTTTGAGATTGATAATCGTATTGGCATAGTAGCTCTCATTTTTTCCCGATTAGAGTTATGTGTTTGGGGCAACCGCAAGCTGACTGTAAAGACAAATATGATGGCATACAGCGAGTGCGTACTGAATGCTTTACTGTACGGCAGTGAAACCTGAACCAACCACGCAAGACACGAACGAAAGCTGAATGCTTTTCATCTACGAAGCATCCGTCGTATGTTGAAAATTTCGTGGATAGAGAGAGTGAATAATGATGAAGTGCTTTCATGAGCTGGTATACAGAGCATGTTCACCCTAGTGCGACAACGCCGGCTGCGGTGGATCTCTCATATCTACAGAATGACAAATGGTCGTATTCCTAAAGATTTACTCTATGGAGAGTTGCAATTAGAAATTGGACAATGGGACAGAACGCACTTGTGGTACAAAGACGTTTGCAAAAGATATATGAAAGCTCCTGGCATTGACTTCGCGAGTTGGAAGGAACTGGCTCTTGGCCTTTCACATTGGAGGGATTGTGAAAAGCTTAATCTGCAAGCTGGTGAGGAGCATATACAGCCCTCGGCTTCAAAACGCAGATCACGCGATACAACCGAGTTCTGACTAACGTGTTTATCACTGCAGGAGAGATTGTTCCTCCCAAATTGAACTGTTTAATCATTCAAAAAGATGTAGAACCTGAAAATTCCTGCTATTGTGATATATATCCACTGTCGACATCGACCTAAGGAGGCTAAAAATATCGAAGTGCAAACTAAAACGTTTATTTTATCTGGAGCATTTTTACGCCTATCGAAAACATATTCCGGCTCCTTTACTCCATTTGAAGAAGAAATTGTAGTTATACCATGCTTACGTACGAAATGATACATACCCTGACAAAATTGCTTCATCATTTTCCAATTATCATTTTTTTTCAAATGACTGATTGCCAAACAGCTACATTAAAATTATTCATTCCGAGTCTTTCTTTGCTCCCTTTACTTTTACCCTCCATCCACGTGCATATTTTGGCTTGAGCTTCACGAACTTGTTGTCATCGCTCCTAGGTTATAAGCAGTTATTTAAAACAATTGTTGCTAAAGCAAATGTTAACACCAAGAAATCGTTGAATATGAAATAAAGTGAATTACATATACAACACATTAACTGAAGTATTAATTTATCGTAATTTCAATTCAACTGAAATAATAATTTATGGAAGTTTACTGACATTGGAATTTAAATACATAAGAATATTTATAAAATAACTATAATGTGCTCACTGGCAGATAAATGATATATAAGTTGTCGAATTAATTTTATTTTATCTATGTGATTTGTACGATATAAACCTCGTTTTGATTTCTTTTAGGGCATAGGCTTGATTAGCAACGTTTCACAATAACTCCTTTAAACTATCTCAGCGATTTGTAGGTTCATATGTACTTGTGAGCTAATAAATTGTTCGATAAATCAATAACTGGAAATAATTCTGAATATTTCAACAGCATTTCCAGGTGACGCTTTGAAACAAATAGAAAGTAATAATTCACGCTGGAATGGTTTGCTTCCTACCAGCTTTCAAAAGTCAAATACCACTTATCTATATAATCTAACTTCAAGCAAACAATTATTTATATTGCTATTAATGATATGTTAACGGAAACATTGCAAACAATCACCGATTGTGGGAATTAGCTTAGTTTCCACATGAAGTTATATTTCAATCTGCACGTGAGGATTTATCTTTGACTACGCGAACAAGTATGGTGTATTGATTAGTTTTCACAACATTACTCTTCTATTTCCAAATCCACGTTACACTGAACTACATAAATTCACATATTCAGAAGTAATCCTCATCACAGAAAAATCAAAGGTATTGAAGTGTTTACTAATGTATATGCTTGTTGAAGCTGTTGCTGCATACGAAGCGCACATGCCTAAAATGTTCAGTTCATTTATCATATGCTCGTTAAAAAAAGATGAAATGTTGCCTGCGTTAGTCATTTTTAGCAACGATTAAGCAAATTATCAGTTTATATATAAAGAAAAGCTGTAAAGACATTGATTTGTCAAATTATCCCTTAAAAGCATTAGTTGTTTACGAATTGTGGATACATGCGAGGCCTCGCTGCGTTATTTGGATGTGGAACCTTATAATTAGAATCACTGCCATTCCAATATTCCGGTGGTTTTTGCATATAAACTGATTGATTTTGAATCGCGACTTCTGTTTTCGGTATACTAACCCCAACTTGCATATTCGAACCTCCTTGAAATTGGCTACTCGTGCAAGCTTGTTCAGAATATTCGGGAGGATTACACGAATTCGTATTCATCAAAGGGCGCATTCCCATGCATTGGGCGCCGTAATGATTTCCCAATTGTTTATTCTTAAATATTACATTGTTCATTCGAGATTCCATCAGTGCCTGGTCTTTGGCTCGCTTTTTCTCAGCCAGAATCAACGCAATGGATGAGATTAGCATAACCGCCTTTGAATAAAAATTAGGAAAAATGAATAAAATTTTGATAATTTTGCCGGATTATTATTCATTGATATCCCTAATAACAATGGAATATGTTTCGTCAACATAAGTTTGAAATCAAACTATGTCTTGTTTCAGAAACTAAATATAATGGTATATATAACTACTGAAAAGCTGCAAAAACATTTTCTAATTATTTAAATTTGAAAATATTTCATTCGTAAAATAAATGAAATTACTACGAGCAGGAATATTAAAAAATCATTAATTGCCTTGAATTTGTAATTCATTGGTGGTTATTTTTGGTGAATTATCAAAATTCGCATTGAAACCTCTGTCTTTATCTATGAAAAACGTCTACAACAATGCATATTTAATTTGAAGATTTACTTTGAAATATTAAATTAATCTTATTTTACTACCATATATACATCCACTCAACTAGCGTTATCATTCAAAGTTATTCAAAGTTTTAATGGTCAAAAAAGTAAATACTTTACAGTAACCACAGATTAAAAATATAGGGAATTCATAAAAACAACACAAATGTTTTATACACAAGGAAAGTTAGCACGTGTATTCAGGTGCAAGGTTGGGTTTAGTCAACATATACTTGTCAAGTTCATAACAGTATGAATTACTCGTTTCAGCCAGTTGTTATATCAGAATAATTAAAATCTATATCTTTTTTTCGAGCAAATTATTATGTGCTTGTTTCTAGGCAAATTTAGTAAAAATTACATAGGCTTAGAAATCTATTTAGGTCCAGCAAATTGTTGTAAACGAAAAATGGAGAGACTCAGTTCAATCGATCAATATAGAAAATGTTTTCAATTTTTAAATGTGTATTTGTTGCGATAGTATTGTAATGAAATTCAACTTACACATAAAGTGCCCGTGTTACACACTTGCGCGACCATCATGTATTTATCGCCAATGGTCATTAATCTGATGAATCCTTTGCATTGATCGTATAAATCAGGTTTCGACAAGCAATCTGGCTTATCGGCTGTGAGAGGAAATCAATACATAGTCACAATGGAATTACAAGATTCTAAGTGATTTATTTTGCAATGTAAGTTGCATTGAAGAGAGGAAAACCGGAAAACAAAAATGGAAGTATGAATTTTCTCTAAATTATCATTTGATGAAACCTCGCATATAAATGAAATTTTCCGCTCTCAGCTACCGAGAAGAGGCTTATTTATAATCTATTTTGCAAAAATAAATAAGGGTTTCCTAAATGACTTATTAACCTTACAAAATTTAATAAAAATATTAATATATTTCAAAGGATGATTTGGTATATTGAAAGGAAATATCAATTAGAATCGGACTCACGTATATTGTCAAACTGAATAAGAGATAAAATGGTATACACAATCTGGCTTGTTGCGATTCAGATAGATTACAATTACGCAAGATCAGTTTATCCGCACATAGCTGGACGCTAATTTTAGATATTTTCATGAAGTGTAATCGTAGATCAAATATTTTTATAGCGTAGGATTTTGGATCAACGCGCACGCTATTAACAGTAAACGATTCCATGCTCAATTATCTCCGCAGTGGTTCGACTTCATTGACAGTGTTCACTAATGGGATATCTATTTCATGTTGGAATCTCTCATTCAACATCATTAGCCTAATTACAGCTTGTTACAAATTTACTAAGACTCGCTTTCGCGATAACGGTGAAAAATATTGCGAATTTAATATACACACATGTACAGGCCAGACTGTAAAAATGGCAAAATGCTACCAACGCTACCAACTCTGATCCCAAAGTCAGCTTCCAGCTATATCTAGGAAAATCCAACATATTGGACAAGGTGTCCAGCAATCGAACGTACAGTGCTAAAGGAATCGAATTTGTTCCGGTCTACGAACGTGGCCGCTTGAGTCGCATGATATACGATTTATGGAAGTGGGCAAACATTGCTACCTTGGGCTAATCTTGGGCGTTCTAAACAAGAACCTAGCGCTACCAGTTGGATGTGATGCTCTCCCTTCACACATAACGCCAACACTACCAATGTTAAAAGCGCTCGCCTTATTCGCACCTTGTTTAACGAAGAAGCTTGAAAATTGTAATACTCACGTTTGAACTGGAAACGCCGTAATGCCCGATAGCGGCTATATGCGCAACTAATAACAATCCCGCGTATAAGAAAACCTGAGCAAATGTTGCAAATTTATTGGATGAAGTAAAATAAAAGTGTAGTATGATAGAAGTTGCATCCGTCTTTTAGTCTAAACGAAAAACCGCATCATCGGTGAAAGTTTTTCTCGAATAAATGAAGATTCTTTCGAAAGATTAAACGAAAAATAAAGTATGTTTTACTTATTATGTGAAAAAATAGTGATTTCAAATACGCTGATCATGATTTAGGAGATCTTTAATTGTTTGTGGAGAGCGAATCCTTTTTTTACAGATGATGTTTCATTAAACCATTTTTGTAATAATTGCTCCGTCTAAGAAATGATACTCCATATTCTTGGAAAATAATTGTGTGAACCGTTAGTAATAATTGAAACTAATATGAACAAAACACTAACAAAGTTAAAAAGAAAAAAACTAATACATGCAACCTGCTTTTATAATGCGATGAGAACTCATAATGTGCTATGCTCAGATTCGTGTTCGCCAAAATTCGACTATTATTCAATTTAACCAACGTCGATTCTGAAAAAATGGACACGGGTGCATGCTGGATTGGAATGATTCCAATGCCACTTTAGGGTAGATCCCGAGTCTTAGCCAACGTATCTAGTATAGATTGAAGCACAGTGGTCAACTTTTTTGTATATGTATGTTGGGATAAAATGAGATTTCAGTCAAAAAAACGTAAAACATCTCTCACTTTCTTGTAAACCAATTATCGAAGAAGCTCAGCAGATACAAGGCGAAATGGTCACTTCTAATTTTTCTACTCAAGAGACATTACAGTTTTACCGCATGCACTTGAAAATGTTGAGCGTTTACTGACGCTCAAATACTTAGATACTCCAGTACGTTTGATTAGCTGAAAAGTGCAATCTACAGCTTAGCGAATGTGAAGGCCTCGGGTGACTACGGAATGCCACCTGTACTCAGTAACTGTTGTAGAACATCATGACTACAGCCTCATAACCATTTGTTTCTTCATGGATTGCAGGACAAGTGTGTCTCACAAGAGATGCGCGACACGAAGCTCATCAAGCTATTCAGGAAAAGGGTGATTGAGGAGACTGCAACAATTAGAATGTAATTATTCTTCAAAATGTTATAATCAAATAGTTTTTATTATGTCTCACAGATCAAGCTTTAAATTTTAGCAAATAGATTTTGCTCCCTAAGTCAACTTCAAAAAGCGCATATTATTATACGCTGTTTTTACCGATCTTTCGAAGGCATTTAATTGCTCAAACTAGTTATTTAATTTCACTCTTGAATGGAGGTTTCAATGGTTGCATTTTAGAAGCTTTGGAGAAACACCTAGACTTTGAACATAAGTATAGTCTCGCTTCCACGTTCCTTGGTATTTTCTTTTATCGGATGACATAAAATGATTTTCCGACCAAAACAAAATGTATTTACATAGACGCACTAGGCGGTGGAAAGCTTTTCAATCTGAAACGAATTAATGGGAAGTGCTAATCAATGACCACATGTTTGCCGACGATGCATGCATTATTGCTCATTTCAAAGAGCACTTCCTGTGGCTAACGGACTGTTTTTAGTCAGTATACAAAGACTTTGGGCTAACAATCAGCATGAATAATATCAACGTCTTTGGACAATGGACTGTATTGTGTCTCATCATTACTGTTGAAAACTGTCAGATTTAACCAGTGCTTCATTTCATATATATCGGTTCAACCATCGCGAATACCCTTCAGCTAGATTAGGAGATTGATAAGCGGATTAACAGAGCAGCTGTTATATTGTCACGTTTAAACTAGGTTGTCTGGTGGAAAAGCAAGTTTACTGAGAAGACAAATAGGATGGTAGTCATCGACTGCGTACTAAATCATTTACGCAACGACAGTGAGACCTAATTCATTCAAGTAAGACACAAAACGGAGCATCAGTCGTATCCTGAATATATATTACGAACGCTGAAGTGTTTTTGATCAAGGCTCTACAGAGCATGCCCAAGCTACTAAAACATCAATACCTAAGATGACTGGGTCATGTATACATTCGAAAAGATATACCGAAGTGAAGTTGGATAATTAGCAGGTTATTAGCACAATAAAATATTTAACAATCGTAATGTGCACCACACGATAGCGTATGCTGGTATTATTATTAACTAAGTCTATTATAACGATTCAAGCGAAATATAAGGTTTATCATTGAAACTCACCAGTATATGTAAGGACATTTTATCGACGCATAAAGCAAAAACAGCAAAGATCGCAGACAAGAAAGCAGCCGACATAATTATTAGTACGCATAACAGCTTTGGACCTAGAAAGATAATGATATATGTGTAATCATGAGAAACTTGAGGAAACGCGAGATATCCAGACATGAAAAAATTAATGTCCAATTTATTATTTGTAACAATTTTGTGTAATCATTCTACTCATTCCGTAATTATGTGTTCAACGAAAGCTTCAACTAAGATCACTTTGTCTAGGCAAAATAACACAGGCGTATAAAACACTTGTGTTTGTGGAGTTCAGATAAACTGAGCACACCTAATTTTTATTCATATTTTCATATGTATTTTACATTTATTGCTAAATTAAACCAATGATATTTGTATTATGTTTTATCTGTACGTCATTATTTCGGTGAATCAAAGCAATTACAGGAAAACATTTTTATTTTCTCAACATATTATCGTAGAAGAAATCTCAAGAGAAAAAAACATTCTACACAACATTAAGTATGAAGAAAATCTGAAATCCTTGTAAAGTTACTTTGGCCGTAGTACGCTCAAATTGCTAAAGCGAATGACCGAACATTGTATATGTTGAGTACGCGTACTGAGAATATAAACATATAGATTCAACCCAATCATCTTAACACGTGTAATCGAATGAAAACTTAGGAGGTGTTCTCACTCGTTTGTTTATAATGTTACTCAAAATTTGTCATCTGAAGTACAACTTAGTTGATAGTTGTGTCCGGAAATGATAATCTAGTTACTTCACATTGCCTTGGAATCCATGAATTTAAATGATTGAAACATAAAATTCAGTTCACGTATTTGATCAGATTATTCCAACTAAAATGATCTCGTTTCGATTAAATTCATGATGGTTTTGGTGGCATTTAATAATAAGCGCAATGTTTAACCACTGTACAATATCAAATATGTATTCTAAGTTCTACAGCAAAGTATTTTTTAAAATACGTCAGCATTATAAATTATCATGTTGCATGTTACGCTCAAGTGTACAAATAATGCAAGCTTCCGTATTATTGATTGCCAGCACATGTTCCCATCCCCTAAACACTCAAATTTATGTGAATGACAAGCTCGGATATTTATTATATAAAGTTGATAGACTCCATTTATTTTGTTTCGATGTCATTCCTGTGATCATTGATTGATTAAATTGAGGGTGGCTATAATATGTAACAATACATGTCAAACTCCATTGGTAAATAGCAATAAACGCATCAAATATCAGATTGCTGCTTCACATAATTGATCTAATTTTTTTCCAGAAAATCTACTAATGAATTTGTTAAATAGTGAGGTTTGAGCATTGTGTTCATTGTATACTTTGTTTGACTCACTCATTACACCGAGCATTGCAATCAAGTTCCGATATTGGACTTTGTCAACTAATGCCAACGGTGCGATCGCATATTTCGGTTCAGCGTAGGCAACTGATATCACCGGAATGATCACGCAGGATTCCAACTTGAATACAAAAGTTGCGTTTTTAGTGGTTTTAAGTTCGGATTACTAGAGAATAATTTATAGCCTTCAGATTAGAAGGTAAAAAGATTTCACCAAAATAAAAGATATTTACAAAAAGTCATTTTAAATTAACTGCTGCAGTTGCAAATTATTCACGTAGATTTACAACGATGCACAAGCTTCTTACATGTTTGTGGGTTATTCGTCATAAATCAAAACACAGACAGCGAACTAGATTAGTTTGAGCAGACTTCGTTTCGTGTTATTGAAATTTGGGGCGATTATTACACGCATAGCGTCCTGCATGCGAAACACAGCATTATGTAACATAGAAACGAGTTATCATTAATATATTTCGTGATCGAATTTATTTTTAACAGTAAAGCAATCACGATCCTCAGATCTGTCATCTTTAAATGATGACGGCATTTTTATATAAATGAGTCAGAAATACTGTTTCTGAAGACATTATACTCATAATAGCATGATATCACTCAAATTCATCGTGAGTATTAATACCGTGCAACAATTATACTCAGTTAATTCCGCTAGACCGGATGCTGCTTTCATTTTGATAAAGAACATGGCTATGAGATGATCTACAATTATATGTATTCACCAATTTACATCAATTGGTTTGGAGGTTCAAACTGCAATAAAAATCGAGCTTGTTTGTATGTAAAAGTAGGCATTTCAACATTCGATAGGTCACGTTAATTATTTTAGGGTTACAGGTTCCTGAAGCATTGGACAAATAATAAATGTTAAATAAACAATGGGCCGGATGCTAAATTTGTCAGAAAGTTCGAGTATATTAATATTTGTTTTAAGCATCAAAATGGAGTGCGAAATAGTTCAGGATAGAACTCACTAGCAAAATAATTGAACAAATAGCAAGGACGATAGTGAATATTGTCGCAGCCACTTGCCCCATTTTACTCAAAAATTCAATTCACTTCTCGGAATTATCGGTTATAATTGTGTTTATGCTATGTGATGTGCAGCTTTTATGAGAGACAAAAATGTGCCATATTGCGATTGGCAGATTTTAATGGAATATTTAGCTTGTAATTGTCGTATACACACACAGAATTTTTACTTAATACCTCAGAACGTGAACTTCTTAGCACAAATATTAGTGGACAATGGAAGTAAGTTAAACATATTTTGATCAATACATATGTGTGTATTGAGCTCATTACGTTTACATATTGCACTGATGAAATGTTATCCATTGAGCATACATCGTTGCATTGATT
>JACCGJ010004322.1:0-14760 GCA_013407085.1 Atriophallophorus winterbourni
ACTCATTTTTCCCAAACGTTGAATTTCAATCGCGTTGTGCATTTTGCTTTTGCAAATTTTATAGTACAATTTGAGTTAAGAATTAAAGCATTTGTATGTTAAATTTACCAAGTAGTATATTAAAATTATTTTCAACAGTGTATCTCTTTTAGTTTTTGATTTATTTTGGTTATAATTGGTTTTTTCTAACGCTGATCTTTACAAGAATAATTTTATCGCATGCACAGCTACCCAAACACGGTTGACTTATCTTCTTTTGCATCCTATTGAACATTTTACACTATGAAAATCAACTAAAAACACTTGCTTTCATTCTAAAACTTTTTCTTTGCCACACTAAAATGAGCAAAATATGCTTTTTTCTTTGAAAAAAGTTTTTTTTAATAAACATACTTAGCAAACTTTTTGTTTTACAAGGAAATCACATAAAATTTAAAAGGGTAATACATCTTTATATAATCAAGCAGCACACCAAATTTCATATCTTGAATACTTTTGCGATACAAAATTAAACGTAAAATCATCTTATTTCCATGCCGTTAGTCACTTTAAGTGGGGTCTTCGACGAAATTGTCAATCAAATTGCGTGGAATTTACCGAACAATTCGGGCGCTTGTTTCATCCCGTTCCAGCCATCAATCATGACTTAGCTGAAGATCAGTCAACATCTAGTTACAAAAATTCACGTAAGGACGGATCAAATTTTGTTTCAAAGAAACTACGCGTAATGTGTAGCAAAGAAAACAGAATAACGGTCAACAAGGAGCGCTTGTATGCCACTGATGAGTGCAAACAGCACGTGGGGTGTGAATGACGGAAAAGCATGCAAATGAATATTTTGTTAGAATTAAGGTAATTTTTTTATTTTTTGTGCTGCAGCAAATTCAACAAAGTTTTGATTCGCGTGTTTATATCGTAACATATTCACGGTAAAACCATGGGAAAATGGAAAAGCATTCTAGATGTTTTGTTTTCAAGAGAATGTATAAAAGGAAGTTTCGTTTTGCGCAATGTAATAAAAGATGCGTTGATTTGCGTGATAGTTGCTCGGGGGTTTAATGCAGATTGAAAAGCTGGAACTTGGCCTGCAACTGTTCATAACTAGCATCGTTCAAAGTACGACTATCTCGCCCTCATGAGTTATTGGATTACAGCGGGGGTCTTTCGTAATCGAATCAGTGCGGTCACACTTCTGGTGATTTCGAAATAATTCTCAGTGCAGTAACTAACTGCGTGCTTTTGATCTTGAACGGCTATGATGTATGATGTCACAATCCGTGATCCACGCCATATGCCTCACAGCACTAATCTGCGCTTATATTGAAAAATACTGTTAAGTCTCCAACGCTTATAATGAAAGAGTTCAATTGCAGTGAGATGCTAGCGAGTTTGTGGCGCACTTATATAGCACGGTATTAAGTATGCAGAATGACGCTTGAATTCACCAGCCTAAATGAGGCGAGTTGCCTATGAATTGTGCCTCCATCTCCGTTGAAATTGTAATGGTTGGCATAAATACCGGCACACCGGCTTACGTGGTGCATATCTCCTCTATCACGCGATGTCTTTGTTAATAGATAAAATATTATTAAGAACAGCACGAAAATTAAAATAATGTCTTTTATTCAGATGCTTTTGTTATGTGAAGTATGGCGCAATATAGACCCCACAGATGACAAGCAGAACCTGAAACGGGATCACGAAATATTTAAGGCTTGTACCAAAGTCTCTGATAGAATCAATCACCATTTACTTTGAGGAATCTGTGATCCACTCCTCTCAAATTTGTGCGGCTACCTGTCAGATCGTCACGCACGAGTTAGAGTAAATGGAGTATTATTCCAAAAGTTCAAAACGACCAGCGGGGTCCCACAAAGATACGTTCTAGTGCCGCTCCTTTTTCTATTATACGTAAACGATTTACCATTACTCATATCGTTACTCATTAATCCCAATAGTAACAGTAATTTCCGGACTCGTCGCCGTTAAGTCAATTCAATTCAATTCTATTTTAAGTGTCTAAAAAGCATATAGCTTTACAAAAAACCACAGAATAGTATGGCAGCAACGAATAATATAACAAGCAAAAATGGAATTTAGTTGCTTACTGAAACAATTAAAAATCTAAAGGGCAGAAATTGTTTTCGATTGGTGGGATGACAAATGTTGATGCATGGTGTTAAGATTTATAGTTTTCTTCAATGCACTGGTTTAGGGTCAAAAAGGTATCAAGGCTTCTCTTGAAAGTTTGCTGATTTGGTGAGTTTACAACATAATCTGGCAGATTGTTCCAAGTAAAACAAACTCGCACGGCAAAAAATGTCGTCTGTTGTTGAGTCTCAAGTGAGAGACAGTTAGAATAAATGTGTGAGATATTGTATTATGCGAGCTCCGTAAATTAAATAAGCATTGTAGATGGTGATTTTCGCTGTTCAAAATATTCTAAACCAGAATCAAATCCCTTCGGAGATGACGACGTGGGTAATCAAATAAATTTACCGTTTTGATTCGTTCATTGTATGGTTTCCTTCTGAGTCCGGTGACAAGTTTGGTAGTTCAATGTTATCTATTTTAAAAATTCGCAACATTTTTTAAGCCATGACGACTATGCTTGAACTGCATATTTCATCGTGGGTCTGGTACACGTATATATAATGCAGGGTATCGTCTGTTTTGTGAACCTTTAGGATTGAAAATTTTCTGATGTTTTGCGATAGACGGAGTTGCAGTGGCTCGACATCCCTAAGGTGTTGCTTAACACACCTAAGTAGTATTTTTCCCGCCTTTGAATAATCGGGGAAATTATACAGAATTTCCATTCCGTCGGCATGACACTTTGGGAATGCGATTCACAGAATAACTTAGTTCGAGTTCTGCATAGAAATTGTGCACAATGTTTGAGTATATTGGGGGTAATTTTATCTTAAACAGGGGATTCTCTGAGATTAAACGATAGTAGAGTTCACATCACATCTTCTCTGGTAATGGTTATTGTGTCCAATTATATAGGTTGCGTTATCTCTGGATCCAGTTGTATATCCACGTTTTCCTTTGGACAAAATACTGTAGAGTAATAATTTACGTGAACATCCGCGGTGTCAGCTACATTTGTGGTCATTCCAGACTTTCGATCTTTTACTTCAAACTATCCAATCAGCTGTCAACAAGCATAAATCACTCATTTGTTCGTAGCACAATGTAGCATCCCGCCACACTGTAGTTAATGTCAAGCTTCGAGTATGTATCGTGGAAATCGTTCGGGGTCAACTAGTAGGCTTATGTAAAGCTATTGTGGTAAATCAATTTGAGGTCTCTGGAGCCTCTGGGTCACTTGTTATGTTATCTCGTGGAATTTCTCTCTCCGTTAATTCAGGAACAAATCTATATTCAACTGAAAAAGTGTTGAAATTCTTTGAGTCATCTAGTTTTGGTAGATAACTTTTCACGAACAAGATTCAAGTTTCAAGATTCAAGGATTTATGGTTAAAAACGTTAATACTTCACAACACCACAGGATTACGGTATGAATAAAAACATGAACATAACATTAGTGTGAAATCAATAGAGAATATCAAATGTAAGGCTCACAAATGATGTTCGTTTGCGAGTGCAAGTCCAACTTCGATTCCGAAATCGCCAGGCAATGAGAATCCACCACATGTTGGGGTGGGTAATTCCAAAAAATATAGCTCGTACGGCGAAAAAATGGCGCCGACAATCAATACGGAAACTTGGAATGTAAAGGGATAAGGTATGCCCGTCTGCTACTTTTCCGTCACACAAATCAAGCAAGTGTTTTAGTGGATATCATTCGGTAGACACAAATATATAGGTCAGAGTAATATCGCGTCGTATCCTCCTTTGAGTAAAGTCACATAGACCCAGTCTTTCGGTGTACGGAACTTTGCGAAAACCCATCACTAACTTTGTTGCTATATGATCGATTTTATCAGAGAGAGCAATATCTTTTTGCAACCAAGGTGCCCAGACCTCTACCAAATACTCCATCGTATGGCGAAGATAGACATGCATTATCCTTGGTAACGTAACCAGAGAGAATGTACGAAATATTCTTCGAAGGATACCTAACAATCTGTTGACCCATCGATATATATACTGGCAGTTCACTGGGCTCTTCAGGTTCCTGCTAATACACACTCCAAGATATTTTTTTCTAACGAGCTCCATGATAGGTTTTGCAGTTCCCAATTGATATGCGCACGGAACATTCAAGCCAACATGGAGCATCCTACATTTCTGTATGTTAAATGACATGTCATTCATGGCCGCCCAATTCGAAACGCTCTCCATATCCATTTTCAGTTTCTAACAATACTCTGCAGAACTAATCGGCGTTCACATTTACCTATCATCCGCGAACATGACCATTTTGGACGATATGAAGGGGGGTAAATCGTTTGTGTACAACATAAAGAGGAGAGGGCCTAGCACAGATCCTTGTAGGACTTTACTGGAGGTTTTGAACGTATGGAGTAACACACCGATAACTTTACCTCGGGCGTATCGATCTGAAAAATAATCGCGTAACCATGAGAGGAGTGATTCACATATTCCTAAACGCATCAGATTTGAAGAAGCTAATGACGATTGAATCTGTCAAAAGCTTTCGAAATGTCTAGGTAACAGGCGTGGATTCAAGAACTTCTATCCAACTCTTTCGTCCAGTCGTCTAATGCTATGAGAAGATTTGTGAGACAAGATCGGTGAGATCGAAATCCATGCTGCGCTGGCGAAAACAAATTATGAGATTCAAAGTGTGCAACCATTCTTTTCGATACTATACTTTAGCAATAACAGGTAAAAGTGTGACGGGACGATAATTTGGAGCGTCAGCACGGCAGACTTTTTTGAAGATAGGTGTTATAACGCCGGACTTTCAATCTTTTGGTACCACTACCTTCAGTAACGAATAGTTAAACAGGCTGGAGAGCGGTTCGCAAAGCTGACGGTTACAGAACCTGAGCACATCCGGTGTGATGCCATCCGTTCCTGGGGTTTTCTTACATTTAGTGGGACGTGCGACAATCACTGGATTTATCGTTATATCACACAACGATTCGATTTCTGTTTTAATTGAATACTCAGAACGTCCCACTAAAACCTTTGGCACGAACATTTTAGAATAGTAATCTGCAAGAGCATTTGCTGTTTCCAACGATGTTTCAGTGAGTTTTTCACCATTCTGTATGGGAAAATACCTGGTATTACTTTTGCTTTCGCGTTCATGAATTTGAATAAAAGCATATGGTTGCGTTTCATTTTTGACAGGAGCATCAATTCGTGTGCTTCCTTACCCTCTCGAATAAGTGCAGTCACTTTGTTGCGTAATATACGGAAATGT
Source organism: Atriophallophorus winterbourni (assembly GCA_013407085.1). Classification (NCBI taxonomy): domain Eukaryota; kingdom Metazoa; phylum Platyhelminthes; class Trematoda; order Plagiorchiida; family Microphallidae; genus Atriophallophorus; species Atriophallophorus winterbourni. The sequence continues at coordinate 5,363 of JACCGJ010004322.1, forward strand.
TTTTAAGAAGTAGTAGCATTGTAAGCTTTATGCAGCACCCACGCTGCTGCGGACAACAAAACGAAGTTCATGTACGCACCTTTTTCGAACGATCTGCGAGTTTTCGTCTATGTTCAGTTTAATATAACCTACAAGTTCATTCCATTGCGAGTCAGGGCTTATGTTGTCCGCTTGAAAATTCGGAATCTGCACCAGCGTTTTACTCAGGGCCAATTTATCTACCCGTCGAACCACCTCATTCGGAACAAGCGATTGCTGAGTACTGCATACAAAGTCGAACACAAGCACTGAATGGTCATCGATACTCAGCGGGCCTGAAATTAGATCGCTTCGATAGATTGTTCATTCGATATTAACACTAAATCCAAGACAGAGGGGGGTTATAACTTCTCCTCGGGTGCATCCGTAAACATGGTTGTATAACGGGACTAAATTTAGTACTTCTCTAAATCGGTATTCTAGCGTTTGTGGGGAGTGATCGACCCTGAGATAAAGGGTGAGCAGATTAAAATCACCCATAATAAGTGTCGTTGCTTCTTGTGTGCGAATCAAGCGCTGAAGCACTTGGATCAACCTTTCTTTGTACCATTCCGTATATGAAGGGGATCGATTGACTACACCAATAATTCAAACTTTACCAGACATCAGCGTCAAAGAACACCAAATTGTATCCTCGAGGATGAATTCTGTGTTGCAAATGGACGGCATTGAATGCGATTATGATAATAAGGAGCAAATCGCCACCAATTCTCTTTTGATCGTTCCTTTTTAAATTCATATTTGGAATTGATATCTCCGTTTCATTCAGTTGAAGAGAATGCCGTGAACGTGAATGGCGATGATATCAGGTGAGTAGGGCGAACATATCTCGGTTAACTCAGCTAATTTGTACTAAAGGCTTTGCGCATTTGTATGTAAACATCTTATAAAGTTTGTGATGTTCAAATCATGAAATGTTATCAGGGAACCGACTCGGTTAGAGTCATAATGCTCAATTTTTGGAGCTATCGCATGACATTCAGGTTGAACCTCATCACTAGTCGTTTGTGGGTCGGTACTATACGTTTGCTTGCTTTCGGCTATTACTCTGGGCAAGCTCAATTTGACGTTTTCGGGTAGGTTTCTTCTATTATATTTCCACTCCGGTTTAATAGTATTGGTCATTTAGGTTGTGAAGAAGGTCAGCTTTATAGTGCTAGGAGCTTGCCCTTTATAGTTGGCAGACCGCTGTATCCTAAAAGCATCCACAAGTATAGCACTTTTAATACCAATTGTTTTGGCTGGATGTTTCCACTGTTTGTTATCCTGCTCAGTCTTTTCTGGAGATGGTACGACAGCAGCATATTCCGGAACAGCTAGAATTACAATACTTCATGGATTACATTCTCATCGAGATTTATGCGACGACTTTCGCTCCCACCTTGGTAAGTCTGCATGGATACGACATGTAGTTTCTTGAACACCTTTAAGAAGGTAAGCATTTAATAGTACGTTTTCTACGTCCTCCACAGATTGCAGTGTTATTCTTAAAAGGCGAGGATCATCCTTGTGAGGAGAATTCAGGTGGCGGTTTAATCGAAATATTGATGAGGAAGTATTTGCGGCCAGTCTTATCTGACTACAGAATTTATACCACTCAGCTAAGTCATGTTTTTGCTTAGCTTCGAACAGCGTTTCCTGCGACTCATTCACGTTTGGTCATATGAGACTAAGGTTTACACCCGCGGATTTTGTTTTATAATTTGAGTCAGTCATTTAAGTAGTGGTTTTTTGAGTCCTTTCTCGTTTCCGTTAAGTCGATGAGTCACTGATCCCAACGAACGCTTCCCCATTTTAGTCACCATCTTCGCGGTTATCTCGGCAAATGTTGGCCTGTTCGAGTGTGATGCATTTTCTACCGGCTTCTCGACAGTAACTTCTAAGTCGGGCAACAATGGTGCCTTTATGACCTTGTTTATCAATTCATTCAGTTTTGCATGCTGTATTACAGTCCATTGAGACGCGTCTCAATTCCATCCTCGGGGATTTTCGGATCCGCGAATGACGCTGTTTGTTTGGCATTGCAAGCCAGGCAAACGTAAAAAACACCGGGATAAACGTCTCCATTAATAATCGCTACCAAATCCGAGGTTAGCGATCTGTCGCACTTAGCATGAACTTCCGAAATGCAATCGGACTTCCCCTTAGACTTACCGACTTTTGACATACCGTTCACATGCGGCTCGATGCGCTTTGTATCCTTGTCAAGGTCATTTGGTCAGGGTTGTGTGCAGTACTGTTCAGTGATGTGTGCGCAGGCAGTGGTTCTGTCGAGCGATCGATGATGAATATCGTGAGCGCGACGAAATACTTTGTTCACAAATAAGAGCAAAATCAGAATTGCTTCTGGCGATACGCTTCGGTAGTTGATCTCGCTATGGTGAATGTATGACAAGTCGACGGCGAAGAATAAGATCTTTCCAAAGGCGTTAGTCCCTTTGAGGACTTGAAGAGTATTAACATGCTTGCAGGCATAGATCCAATATGGCAAAAACACGAGAAATCCAAATTTGCTTGTATTATCGAATTATAATATATCCACGTATGTGTAAGTTTACGAACAGTATATGCTGATAATCAGGAGCTCAAAATAATGCGACAGCAAGGCACTTTGTTTTTTCAATCAAATCGGTCAATATCAAATTCGACGTCATAAACTCATAAACTCATTTAGTTCAGTAAAACAAAATGGAAAACTATGCATAAATACAAGCAGTTTTAAACAATTGGATGTCAGTAAAATATATTCAATTGTTTTTTATCTTACAACATCATTTGAATTAATTTTTATTCCCAAATAATATTTACATTTTTCAAATGCTGGATCAACACTTGACACTTTTCTCGCAGTGAATAATAAAATAAATATAATTGTAATGATGTGCAGAATCCAATTTAAATTGCTCAACCACAAAACATTTTCTAAACTACAAGAATTGTTTTTACATTCATTACCGAATTACATCACGTAACTTCTCACGTGAATGTTTTCAACTGCAGCGCACATCAAATCACATTTGTTGCGATTTAAAGAATCACTACGTTCAATCTATAGGTGAAACTGAACCACATGATTACTGGTAGCACGTGAGGAAGCTAATGTGTTTAATTGAAGCCCTCATTAATTATAATGAAGAGAATCAATAGGACCCGTGAATTAAGTGGCATTGCTTGTCGCTACTTTAATTTTACATTATTCAAATTACCGTAATTTTTGGGACTATACTGCGTACCAGATTATAAGACGCAGTATCAGTGAACGATCTGTTTTAATATATAAGACTCACCGGATTATAAGGCGCATAAAGCGAAACAAAAATAGTCGGATAGGTCAGACTTTATTCAAATCATGAACAATAACTGTCAATATTACATAAAAAAGTACACTAATTTTTCATTCATTCCTTTTCTACGTATGCATCAAATTCCTCGTCTCCGGTGACAGAATTCAACAGTTAGGCGATAGCGGCATCAAGCACGCCCGGATTCCTTTCGTCATCATCCGATTCAGTTTCATTGCTGTTGCTTGGCTGTTCATCAATGATTCGAGCCTTGGTGTAAGCTCGGACAACAGTAGAGAGCGATACTTTAACCCAGGCGTCGACGATCCATTGCCAGACAGTGGCGTAACTAGCCCGGCGTTGCCTACCTGTCTCGGTAAATGTGTGCTCACCTTCTGTCATCCATTGCTCCCATGCGGCTCGCGATTTAGCCTCGAGTGAAGGAAGATTTCTCATTCGCTGTGGGGTGTATAGAAACAGTAGACGTCCCTGTTTCTTCTATGGTACGGTTCATGGGGTAGTCAAATGCGAGAGGGACCTCATCCATGTTTGTGATGTGGTCAGAATGGATCTTCTTCTCTATGATTTTGTTCTTGCAGTAAGTGCGGAAGATAGCTATCCTTTCATTGTAATCCTTTGGCAGTTGCTGCGAAATAGTAGTTATTGTGCGGATGGAGAGATGACGCCTTTTCATAAAACGGAAGCTCTAAGAAGGACCTCGTTGAAATTCGTCTATCTTCATATCACGTACCATCGCTGTTGCCTTTAAGTCGAATGGAGATTGTAGAGACACTTCTACCTGCTCTTCTCTGTTCAGTAATCCACTGCTCAATTTTGTCCTCTAATTGTGGCCATCTTGCCTTGTTCCCTCGGAAACTCTTCTTCGTTTTATTTACTTGACACAGGTCATCTTGTTTCCTCCACTTCCGTATTATTGATTCATTAATGTTGAATTGTTTCGCAGCTGCTCTATTCCTATGTTGTACTGCGCGGCTAATGGCTTCTAGTTTGAAATACGCACCGCAAGCATGTCTCTTAACAGGTGTCAATTCGGGGTCTTTAATGACCGGATGTTTAAGCACCGTACGTACCAGGAATAGTGGTTTCGGTAAGTGAAAGAGTTTCATTTTAATCGGTGAATAGTTTCATGTTGATCTGTTGTTGATTGTTTGAATCCGACCCAAAAACAAGTCTGTCTATACAGCATAGAAATCCGACTCCACGACCATCAGTGATTATTCTTCTACAATCAAGGGGAGTGACATCGTCACTTACCAGAGTCGTAATAAAACATTTTGACAGATTTTTTAGCACAGTGTGAACATGCACTATTCATACATAGGGCGCACAGGAATATAAGGCTCACTGCCGATTTTTCGTAAAAATTAGTGTTTTTATGTGCGCCTTATAGTCCGAAAAATACGGTAGTTTACGGAGCTCGCATATTACAATAGCTCACACATTTATTCTAACTGTCTCTCACTTGAGATTCAAAAACAGACGACATTTTTCGCCGTGCGAGTTTGTTTTACTTGGAAAAGTACTCCAGATTATCAAAGTAATGTGTTGCTCACATCCCCATCCCTTACACACCACTACCGGTTTCTGGCTGTTTGCCGTCGTCAGGTGGAGACAGTAAGATCAGGTTCAGTGAGCCTTGAAACAGTGGATTAAAGGTAAACAAGATTATACTTGTCTGAACATCGTGGTTCGTTGTACGAACCCTATATAACAGTTGGCATACAAGTATAATCTTGTTACTCCAGATTATGTTGTAAACTCACCAAATCAGCAAACTTTCAAGAGAAGCCTTGATGCTTTTTGGACCCTAAACCCGTGCATCGAAGAAAACTATACATCCTAACAATATGCATCAACATTTGTCATCATTTTGGAACTAACGCGGTACGTTCAATTTCGACGTGCTTTCTATTACGCTCTCTGAAATTATTTTCTAGCTCATTATTCCATTACTGATTACACAATGATTAATGCTAGTTGCTTGAAAAATTCATGTCACCGAAAGGTATCTAAGGGTATTGAGTGCCATACTTGCAAGAGATGGGCTCATTAGAAATGTTCGGGAATACATCCCGAGCATTATAAGGTGCATGTAGCGCAGCGTTGGCTTCAATGGATGTGCAGCGAGTGCCAATGGGCCGCAAAAAATGCATTTTCAGAAAAACCCAAAATCGCTTCTCCCCAGCAACCTGTCACTCCAAACCAACCTAACTGAAAAAATCTTATGTTGAAGTTGAAGAGCACAACGAGGACCAACAAATCGAATCTTACAGGGACTAAATCTTCTCGTCCTAAAAAGCCACGCGATAGCACTAAAGAAGATATTCCGTCAGATAAGGCTGATTCGATTGTTATTACGAGAAAAAATTCTCGTTCCAAAAAGCCTCGAAACAGCAACATAGTCGATAGTGCGTCGACTCAAGCTGTAGCTGCTACTATCACGGCAGAGGGTTCGCCTTCCTCGCCTTCGAAGCATCGTAAAGGTCGAAGTAAGGCTAAATCGAAACAGATTTTGAATACCAATGGGCTCCCTTCCTCTCATTCAAACCTACTTGCTACTGTCGTTTCTAGCCTCGAGAAAGTCTCCAGTGACATTGAAATGATTAAATCAGCGCGTTTAGGGATTCGAGACAAATCTCGTAATGTCCTGGTGCTGAATCAGGATGAACCCTACATACGCGAGGCTAAAGCACGTAGATCACTGGACCGGACGTTCATAAGAAATCTGCTCCGAAATGCTGAAATGCGTCCAGACAGGGCGATAAGGCGCGTTCATCGTGTAGGAGTGTGGAAGGGCACCAAAGGTGCGACAGGCATAAGTCCAAGGCCTCTCTTAGTTGAATTTATCTCACAGAACGATCGTGATAAATTCCTAGCAGGTTATAATAGCCTGGACAGAATCACCAAAGGTAAACACGTTGTTGTGCCCGACGACAACAAAGGATCCCTAAAGAAGAGTGATCTTTGGCATGAAATGTCGCGTGGCAGCATGCAATGTCCTTCGGAAAAAGATATGGCAGTATCAGATGCAGAAACTACGGAGGGTTCTTTGGATCTGAACGTCGTTCATAGTACTTACCCCGCAATTCCGCAGCTGATGGTTAGTAACCTTCAGAATACAACGGTACTTCAAGAGGTAGAGGTTTATTCATCCATCCTGAATAGCACGCCAAAAAACGTGCTGTCTCCTCGGGTACTACGCCCGAGGATAAAGCAGGAATGAGTCAAAATATTTTGCTGGGTCCCGTCGCCACAGTGTTATACGGAAATTCATGTGGTATCCGAAATAAGTGGTCCGAACTTCCTATCCTGCACATGAGCTCCGGCCGCATGCAATAGCTCTGACGGAAACCTGGCTATCAGGAACTGATTCTATCCCCGAGATGATAAGTAACAGTTATTCTGTAGTCAGATGCGATAGACCTAGTGAAACAAATGGTGGCGGGGTTGGCGTTTTTCTAGGGCTTGGTTTTCGAACTACAGAATCGAGCGTTCGGCTTAGCACGCACAACGTTCAACTATGCTCCTGCGTCATCCACTCATATAAGTAATCAATGGTAATAGCGTGCGTTTATATGAGTCCTCAAGCTAAATTGCAGGATTTGCATAATGTGCTTGAAAATCTCAGTTTATTGCGCTCCGAGGGGTCCCAGGTTCTCATAGTGGGTGATTTCAATTTACCCCACATATCATGGTCGACTCAGTGTTCCACCGATAAATTGTCTGAAGACTTTACCGAATGGATTCACACGCATGCTATGAGCCAGCATGTTATTGAGCCAACAAGGTTTCGACAGGGTTGCTCACCTTCGTTACTGAATCTTGTAGTCTCTTCGAGTGGTGAAATGGTACGACAGGTAGAATACCTCCCTTCGCTAGGGAAGAGTGATCATATTATGATGAAGAAGAAGAAGAAGAATGATAAGCTTTCAGCTAATACTCCGGTATGACAAACCTCCTCCTAAACTGAGGCGCGATTTCAACTGTGTAGATTGGGATCTTGTAACAGAAGAAGCTAAAACGATCTTGTCGCAATACACACGTGACGATGTGGCTGCTAATTGGCAGCTTCTGCATTGCTGTCTCTCAAGCTTGCAAGATAAGTTTGCTCCGTTGGTTCCTGTCAAGCGGTGCAACAAGCCAATGTGGTTCACGCTTGCGATGCGTCGGGTGATTAAATTCAGGTATCGTGCCTGGAAAAGCTATAAGACTTCACAGACACAACGATCCTGAATACAGTATAAGAAAGTGAGGAATAAGGCTGTCGCTATTCAACGCAAAGCGAAACGTGAATTTGAAACACGGTTGGCACGCAATATCAAGCAGTTCTCAAAGCGTTACTATAGCTATGCCCAATCTAAAGGCAAAACGCGCGAGTGGATCGGTAACCTGCAACAGGATAACGGACCCCATATAGTTTCAGATGTCGAAAAGGCTTTCGCGTTTCTCAAACACTTTCAGTCAGTCCAGAGAATTGACCGCCAAATAGAGCCGCCTATCACACCAGTCTCCGTAAAATCGGATGGCATTGCTGCACTCGAGGGACTATATTTCACTAATGAGGAGATTAGACTTCAGCTTGCAGCAACTAACCCACATAAGTCTGCAGGCCCAGACGGTATTCACCCTCAGTTTATTAGAAACTTGGCGCCCTTACTAGCTGAGAGCGTGGGTCGTCTTTTTAACGCATCGCTGGTGCATGGAGTTATTCCGAGTGATTGGAAGCTAGCCGATGTTATCCCGATACACAAAAGCGGCACTCGTTCATCTGTCTGTAATTATAGACCGGTAAGCCTAACTGTCATTCTGTGTAAGATCTTAGAGAGGCTTATCTGAGATCGGATCTGCAGGCACTTAGTTGAGTTTACATTGCTGGACTCTGCTCAACATGGCTTCCTTAAAGGAAAGTCGTGCCTAACAAACCTCTTGGGCTTTCTAAACGAGGTCACCAGAAAATTGGATAAGGGCCAACAGGTTGAGGTTTTCTACTTGGACTTCTGTAAGGCTTTCGACTCAGTGAACCATAGACTGCTCGCTACCAAACTAGGCTCTATGGGTATCGCTGGTCCCATAAGGAACTGGATAGTAGGCTTCTTAAGCAACAGGTACTTTCGTGTCAGGGTGGGTAGTACGTATTCACCGGAAGTAAGGGTACACTTGTGATAACTGGGGTGCCGAGAGTACGCGACTTAGGTATAGAGATTTCTGCGGACTTCAAATGGGCTGATCAATGTGCACCTGCTGCACATCGTGTTAGGAGCGCGCTGTTTCACCTTCGATCAGTTTTATCCTGCAGGTCCCCGGAGGTTTTTATACCAATATAAAGGCTGTCGTTAGATCTCATCTGGAGTACTGCATTCAAGCTTGGTCACCTTATCTTGAAAAGGATATTGCGAGGCTTGAGGGTGTTCAGCGCCTTGCTACTAGTATGATCGAAGGCAATCAGGTAGATCTTATGAGAAAAGACTATTAAGTCTAGGGCTCTTTTCACTGAAAAGAAGGCGGCTGCGTGAGGACCTGATAGAAACCTTCAAGATCATGGCAGGTTTTAGTACTGTTCACCCAGGTGAAACGTATGTTCTCGCACCCAATGTGGGTACTCGAGGTCACCCTCTGAAACTGGCCAAACAACATATCAGGTCTAATGCTCGTAAGCACTTCTTCAGTGAAAGAGTAGTAAGCTACTAGAACTGCCTACCTGCAGATGTCGTGAACTCTAACTCTGTATTGTGTTTCAAGAATAGACTTGATGCCGTATGGAGCTCACTAATTTCTGCATTTTGCCCCTAATTGAATAATGATATTGTATTTACCTGTTCTTTGGAATGCACTAATGTCTCCTCACCTTTGGTGAGGGGAGTTTTTGCTCTACATTTTTTGGCATACCACCGGAAGAAATCTGGACGCTCGATTGGTGACCTAGCCACTTATCATCCTGTGCAACCTGAACCAATCGAAAACAATATCTGCCCTTTGGATTTTTAATTGTTTCTTGAACTACTCAGTAAGCAACTAAATTACATTTTTGCTTGTTATATTATTCGTTGTTGCCATATT
>JACCGJ010004323.1:0-10639 GCA_013407085.1 Atriophallophorus winterbourni
TAAGCCATTGTTGGATGATTTTGGCACGACCAATCTGTTTAACACATGTGCCCGAACACATATAGATAAAGTTAAACCCATGGTTATCAACAAAGATTATTATTAACATGCATTTCCCGAAGCGCGTGTGATGAAAATATATGCAAATGAAGATCTTTATTGATGAACATGGGTTGTACACATTCTGCATGAGTTTGGGCACATGTGATTGAGCAGTTTGATCGTGCCAACCTTATTCATCAGTGACTTAATCGACCTTGAATCGCAAACTTGCACGCCCATTACAAACGCTATCCCGTCTTTCGAAGTAATTAATTCAGGTCTTAGTTAGATGGATTGGAGCGGTAAAAGCACATGATACAAAGCTTCTGCTCCTTGACGAACAAGAAGATTGTTGAGAAGTGTACGAATTTCGTTGCGTCCCCGGTATTTAAAATGATGGGTTAATGCACAGTTCTAGAGTAGATGTTTCAAATTTTCCGGGCGGCCAGATAATCCACTGGAATTAACACCCATCGGTAACGGTTCGATTCATACTCTGCGCGTTTTGTACTCATGAGGCCACATCGCATGTGTAACATCGTAAGAAGAGGCAAGAGAATACACGTTTGTCATTGTGGATACATTAATTTGACTGTGGGCGTTGCTTCAGAGATCTGAGTAGGGAACCATTCACTGATGCATACAATTCTTGTTTCCAAGCATCAAGGACATCCTCCTGAATTAATGCGAACTGCTTCCAGATGCACACTAATGAGTTAGTTTGAAAGAAGTCTTCGCTTATGCAAATATAGTAGCCCAGCGAAAACTCGATGACGGTTTGTTACTAATGATGTTAAGTCTTCTTCACAGCATATGCTGCATAGATGAAGTGAAATGCGGCATTCTTAGGCTACCAGATGCTATTGGTGCGTAGAACTACGCATCGGGTATGTTCCGTGGAAGACGCAGTCATTTTCGTACCGATTATCTACACTTGTTAATCAATGTTGTTGTCGACCATGTTTAAACTCTTTTGACGTTTAGACTCAAGACCCGGTATTACGAATAACTATTTTCCAACTACGGCCTGAAAACCTATCTCTTACACACAATCACAAACGAAATAAAATATCGCTCTTTATAGCGTCAGTTCAAATTCCCGCTAACAAGCTTGGAAGAAACAAGGAACTAGAATGCTGGTATACTGCGGAAATACACGAACTTCCCGATTGGCTCAAACGATCCGATTCGATTGTCGACGTGAAGACCAGAGTTAGCCGACGTGCCCACGTTCAAAGCGCTCCTGGAATTCAGCTGAGGATTAAATCACGCTACCGATCTGTTTGCGTCCTGCCTCTAGCGGCGTATGCCCGTTTACAGCATACGCTTCAAGGGTTCACCTCAGCAGACGAATTGGGAGATGAGAATTCCGCCAGGGAGGACCGTGTAGACTCAACGCTTCTGCTCTCGAGTTTGGATCCATGGCTTGGCGTGAAAACGAAGGCTGAACTTGCGGGCTCAATGGTGGTTCTACAACAAGCTCTCGGTCAGGCACCGGATTTTATCTCAACCTTGATTCTGCGGGAAGTGAACAAGCAGGGTAAGCAAAACAATTGCAAGCACACTTTATCAGTTAATCAAATGATAGCTGTATGTGACGTTGATTGGTTGACGTTTGGGTGTAAACAAGTATGATTGGTTGATTCTATTGGCTAAATGATTAGTCAGAATAACATCAGATATAGGATTACATAAACAGTCAGGCGATAATATCAGTCCACTGTAACATGGAAGGTCATTGCGTTATGGTGCTTCAAAAGAGGTCGTAGAGATGTTTCTTAGAACATTCGTGTCAATTAATATAACTAAAAAGGAAAAGGTTGGTTGAACCTAACATTCTTTTAGTCTTGAGAGATGGATGATTATATTAGGTTCGATTAGTTGATTCACACCTAGGATGCGAATAACAATATTGTGTCTGTCAAATTATTTGCATATATTTGAAACTAATTGGTATTCCATCATCATGAAAAGAAAGTATACACTGAATAGGCTTGAGCAGATGCTTAGTAGCGTTTCGCTTCTGATACACATGCTTAGTAAGATCAAGGAAACTTAGAATTAGTGAGGTGAAAGCAATTGGAACGTGAACACTGATCGCAGTGACAACAGTGGTCTGATGAAGCTCCTGTATCTGTGGTAGTCCTTCGGCATCGGTACGATATCGGCGATATTTCTGTTCCGCAGCCAAAAGCAATAACTTCTCTACTCCAACTCATAGCCGACGGCCCACACTATACCTCAAATTTAAAAACACACAATCCATTTTTCCCGATTTGCACGTTCAAAGATTTCACATCACATTTGAAAGATATTTTTACCAAAATTGCAGCCAACCTAACGGTGTTTTCTTCGATTTAAAATCCCCTAGACTATATCTTTTGAAATACAACCGGTTTTTATTATATACACAAGCGTGGGCAGCGTTTCGCCTAGGAATTGAGAGGCTTTGTTTATCAGCTTTAAAAAGCACTTTTAACTTTGTTACGAAATCCATCTACCGTATGTAAAATATGACGAACGATCTGTAAACTGAAACCTTTTGCCGACCGACCGTTTCAGACGCGATTATACAGAGTTGTTGTTGTTAGCCTCCTTCGGTCGATGTCGGTCATGGATCTACATCACAATCGCATGATGTTTTCATGATTTACAGCTTTTTGAATGACTAAATAGTCCGATTCGGGAGGAACAATCTCTCCCGCAGCGCTTGCAACGGTAGTCAGAACTTGGTTGTAATGCATTAGTTGCACGCCGGCAGAGTGATCTGCGTTCAGCAGCCAAGAGCTGTATCTGCTCCTCCCCAGCTTGCAGACGACGCTTTATGCAATGCCTCAAAAGTGAGCGGTCAAGAGCAAATTCTTCCCAACTCGCGGAGTCAATGTCAAGAGCTTTCATATCTCTTTTGCAAACGTCTTTGTACCGCAAGCGCGGTCTGCCCAATGGTCGACTTCCTGATTGCAACTCACCATAGAGTAGATCTTTCGAAATACGACCATTTCCCATTCTATAGACATGACCAAGCCACCGCAGGCGGCGCTGATGCAATAGGGTGAACATGCTCTGTAGTCCAGCTTTTGAAAGCACTTCAGCGTTAGTCACTCTGTCCGTCAACGATATGTTTAAGATACGACGGATGCTTTGTATATGGAAACATTCAGCTTCCGTCTTGCGTAGCTGGTCAAGGTTTTATTGCCGTACAGTAAAGCATTTCGTACGCACGCGCTGTATACCATCATCTTTGTCTTTACAGTCAGTTTGCGGTTACCCCAAACACGAGAATTCAATCGGAACAAAATGACAGCTGCTCTGCCAATCTGCTTATCAATCTCCGTGTATTGCGATAGGTGTTTTGCAATGGTTGAACCAAGATATGTGAAATAATGTACTGGTTCAAGTTGACAGTTTCCAACAGTGATTATTGGAGGCGATAAAGTCCCTTGACTAAGGACTTTAGTCTCGCTCATGCTGATTGTTTGCCCAAAGTCTTTGCATGCCGACGAAAATCAGTCAATTAGCGACTGTAGGTTCTCTTGGGAGTGAGCAATAAAGGCTGTATCGTCGGCAAACAACAGGTCACGGATTAGCACATCCCGTGCTTTGGTTTATGCTCTCAACCGGCTCAGGTTGAAAAGCTTACCATCACTTTGCGTGCGTATGTATATAACTTCTGTTCCCGTCCTAAAAGCGTGCTTCAGAAGCAGAGCAAAGAAAATGCCAAACAGCGTGGTATCAAGAACACACTCTTGTTTGACGCCTCGGTGAATTTCAAAGGCTTCTGAACTGCAACCGTTAAAATGGACTGAGTCAGAGTAATAGTTTATATAACAGAGAGGTGCCAATTCTATCTTTAGAATATCACATCTCTTTCTTTACGAAGTCAACCTTCAATTACATCCGTTGAAGTTGAGAGTAGAGGTCGCAGCGAGTGCCGACCTCTATGGCCTATTAATGTTGAGAAAGTGTGGAAGAGGACTCCGAATCACATCTTCAACTTACGGTGACTAGCATCATATAAAAATAGAATCGCCGACTGGGATATAAGTGACAATTTGAAATGCTCACCAAAATCATTAAAGCATGGGTGAGTGACTGTTTTCACGATAATTCAAACAATCGGGCAATTTCTTTGCAAGCAAGTCAATGAATAAATTTGTCGAGTAAATGGATTTTTTATGTGATTTTTGCGCAAGGTAATTCAAGGTTTCAAGGTTTTTAATGGTCTAAAAAGCAACAAGCTTAACAACAACCATAGGATGGTAAAAATTGAAATTTAAGTGTATAAACAATATAAGAACATAGATTAAACAGTATATAAGTGTTCTGGAAACGAATAATGCAATAAAAATTCGTCTAATTTCGTTTTAAAGTCATGCAAGCTAGTGGCGTGAGCAACGGTTGAAGGTAAACTGTTCCAAGTAAAACAGACACGGACAGAGTAAAAATACCTTCTACAGTTCAGCGGGAATGGGGTACGACCAGCACATATTCATGGGTCCGATAATTCCTCGTATCCCTTCGCGTGAATAAATCCTTTAAGGGATGTTTCGGGGTATGGAATGTTTTGTAAAGTAAGATAAGGTCTCCTCTGATTCGTCGATAGGGAAAATCGAACAGATTCAGTTGAGCTATCCTTTCTTTATATGGTTTTGTTTCGGATGCTGTTTTGAATGCTGATGAGTTAATGTGATGAATAAGCATTATTCAATTCAATTTCAATGTTCTAAAAAGTATGGGGCTTTACAGAAAACAATAGAATAAAGTAACAAGCAGAAACGGAAGTTGGTTGCTTACTGAAGAAAGTTCAAAGTAAAATTCCTAAGGGCTATATGAGTGGCATTTTTCTGTATAGTTTTGCGTTAGATATCAGAATAGTTATTTGCTTGTGCTATGAATATACCTCAACATAGAAATTACATATATTTAATTGAATCATATACAAAGGTTATGTGGATCGTGACCTATTTCCATTTTAATTAATCTCTACTCAATAAAATTATTCAAGTGAAATGCAACAACAATAATTAACACGATAAAATATGATCATGCGTTGAAAGCGTTAAAAAGTTTAATTCTTTTTGAAAACGCGCGCTCTTTCACGCCTCTCTCTCAACCAGCTGATCCAAATATGGTACTCCGAGGTAACAGCATCGCTACGAAAGCGACCGAAATCTATCTCCGACTTGCCGGAGAAACCTACTTGTATGACATTCTGAGCGAGTTCGTTCAGCATGTACTTCAGAGCGCTTGCACCCGTTCCTTCGATCACTGGCCAGCCAAACGCCACGCAGTGGACGAGAGCTTGTTCGATTGCGAAGTGGACACGAGTAAAGTCGAGAATTCCGGTCAATTGGAAAAGAATCGGAGACATTTGTTGGAACTGGTTCAAATGGTTTGGGGTCGAATCGTGGCAAGTCAAGCATATTTTCCAAGGTGTGTGCTAACCCATTTCGTAGGATTCCTCCTTGATTGGATTCAACTCGTAAATAAGATATTTATTGTTATTGGAAAGATGGTTTGCTCAATGTTTCGATGAAATGATCTACAGATTCGAGTGAGCCTTGGTTGGAAATCGGTTCGATTTTCACATGGATACTTCTGATGACAAACATATTACGCTCGAATGACCGCAATCCAAACAAAATTTGAGTGCGCAATTTCAATATTGCATGAATTACAAAATTACTTTTTTCAAACTAATTCAAAGTATTTAATGGTCCCAAAATCAGTAACGACCTTAGAATGGTCAAAATAAAAATGTAAGTTTGTGAAAACGAGCTGAGCAATTATAATTTATACCTTATACGATCTCGGGAAACGAATGTTTGGATTAAAACTCAGCAAATTTAGAACAATAATGCTCATTGTCATGCATTCCCATCACATACACCCCACGACCGGTTCGCGCTCATCAGGTAGGTACAATAAGATTCACATGCTTTGAAACTGTGAAACGAATGATAAACTAATTGTGTTTGTATGCCGCTGTCGGATGAGGTTATAACGGCAAAAAGTGTTCAGTCACTTGTCCCAAAACACATGCAGATAGGGTTTAAACCTATGATCATGAACAAAAATGCACTTTTGCATGCATGTTGATCCATCAACCTTACCCAAACCGTGTCATACAAGAACAACTTTCCGTCCAATTTAGTTTTTAACACATGTAACTTAGTAGTGTGAATAACAGTAAAAGCTAATCTGTTCCAAGTAAAGCAAACACGGAGAGAATGAACATACATTTTACATTCTATGTGAAAATAGAGCGTCACCAGCGTATATTCATTTATCCGATAGTTTTAGGTTTCCCTAAGCGTCAAATAAACTTGAAAAAGCTTTAACGTACGAATATTTTGTATATTCCGACAGGTCTTTTCTCATTCGTTGATAGAGACTATCAAGCACATCTAGTTTCGTTGTGCAGCAAAAATTTGCTGCATATGCTCTAAATCTATGTTGAGTCACAGAGATCAGGTCTACACAGCATATTTCCTGACCGTTCTGATATAGTTCAGCATCATCTTCTTAGAGAAAATGTTTTAGTTCATATGTTAGAGTCTGATAGCAACTGGTTACGATGGTGGAATGTTCAATAAAAATATTGAGTGAGATTCTAGCAGGCATGTTCTCATCCATATGCTCAGATGAAACACGATCGAATAAACGGGACAATTAAACTACAGCAAACTCCTCAAACTATACTGATGTTCTAACCGTATCTTGTAAACAACAGCGAATATATTTGAAACGCACATGCATCACTAATCTCTGCATTATTTCACAGCGCTCAACAATACAACATCTATTAGATTTCATGTACAGTTAATTCAATTTCCGCTCAAGAAACTGCGGCCAAAACACGTGCAGTCTATGATTCTGCCGCACTTTGCCTAAATCGCGTTTTTGATTACTGTCAAACAAAGATATGGAGAGAATTGGTTAGAATTCCGAATAATTTCAGAGCACAAATTGTTCGGATGAATCACGTTCGATCTTGCGAGCAAATCAGCCTATCCAGAATACAGCGTAACGAATGTGCAACTACGTGTTGGAGTAAGATAAACAAAAATAATTTGATAGCCACCTGATGACGACAAACTGCTAGATACCGGTTGTGGAGTGTAAATATGAGCAAAATATACTCTATTCACGACCATTAAATTTGTTTGTTGTTGAATTGATTAGATAAATCAAAAGCATGATTAACTTCTGCCTAATGTTGCCATCTGTTTCAGCCAACTCCGGGAACTATTCGCCAATATTCGTCAACACCTGGATGCGTTATATCCAAACACCAACAAAGGTTCACCGAAATTGTCAGAGCATGTTATATCAGCTTGCCTGTTCCTACGATACATTTGTCCGGCAATTCTGTCCCCATCACTTTTTGGTTTGACAGTGGAGTTCCCTAGTGATCCGAAAGTGCTGAGAGCGTTCACTTTGGTGAGTGATCATATATCGCGCCAAAGTTATATGAAAATATTTTTGTTCACACTACTAACAAAGAATTAAGTAAAACGAACAATATGTGTATATCACACTTTCACTCTATTTACATTCATCAGTGGTAAAAAACAATTTGGAATATTGCAATTGAGCATGAAGAATAAGTTTAAAAGCTACAAAATTTATTTTCAATTTATGTTGTGCACAATGACAACTTGATTTCTGTATCTATAGAAACGCGTGCTACTCATCCGCTGTACGTTGTCTGGACACTGACCAGATCTAAATTAGGTGCACAGAATTTATTATAAAGAAAATTGTTAAGCATCAGGGCTTGAACATTTCCGGTAACTAAACCTGTTTTTATCTTCTTATAGACCATTCTTATCCCGTCATTAGGTGGTAGGTCGATATGTATTTCCCACTATATATTGTACCTAATTTGCTGAACTCCGTCGTTTTATTTTTGGCATCAACATTGTTCCACGCGTTTTGTTAGACAACCAGCGTTACTATTTTTCTTCTCTTCGACCCGCTCTGATGTAGTGTTGCAATAGAATGCCAAATATCAATGCTCAGCGACTGCACGATGTAGACGTATTTACTTATCAACCTGCTCGTCTTGTAATCGATTATATATAATCTCAATTTCCTTGAGGGAGCTTTATCCAAGCAAGGCTGCTATCATCCAGTTAAGGTTGAACTTATTTCGCTGAAAGGTACACGTAAAATCTTGATGTTGTGTTCTTTATTCATCATTATAATCATCAGTCAAACATTTTTCTGAATAAGGCGTGACATTTTCTTCTCTCGACTGCAAACTCACTGAACTAGATTTTAATGTTAGGTGAGTGTTGCTCATATCACTGCGCGTAATCCTTTCATTATTTGACTGAACTCCCCTTAAAAGGCATTTTCATACAAAAAATTACAGCTAAATATTTTTATGAAATTTTGGAACAAAGGGACTTGCGAATTCCTTTACCGTCGATTTAGTAACTGCTTGGTCTTACACCTAAAAAGATATTCAATAATAAAATATCCAAAACTCCCAAACTTTATAGTTTAGAATGCAATTAACTTAATAACACCCGCAAGATGACGAATAATATGGAATAAAAAATCATATAATCTCCCTAGTACTAATGATGGCAGACATATAGCACATGAATTCATTGAGCTTCGGAATAAGAAACCGCAACAGGTTATGCACGCATTCTTTCTTCCGGCAATGGCTATCCATCTGTAACAGACGCTGACAGTAAAAATCTAATCGAGAATGTGGAACGGTTTGAGCCTTTAAATCTTTGGGTGTTCGAAAAGTCTTCGGGCTTTACTAAATTGATAATGAGCGTGATTTTCAATGTGAATAATTTTCAAGGTCAATATAAGGTCAATCAGTATGTGTCGCTGCTTACGATCCTGTAGTTTGAATTTGGATATTTGCTATTGGAAAGGCAAACTCTCGTAACATGTATGTAACTTGTCTTGATGATCATAAATCATGTCAAGGAGTTCAATCTCCCTAGGCAACCATTGTGCCATGAATTAGATTGAATATTTCGTAACAGGAAGCACATACGTTCGAAATAAGGTTTCGGGTGTAAAACCACTGAATGTCCTTTTTAGCAGTTAGTGGTGTCTCGGCTTGTGGTCATAGGACACTCAAACAAAAAAGATATTTTCCGTGTTTGTCCAGACCAGATCCTGCATGCAAAGAAGATAAGGGTAATCCGAGATCCGGCAACCTGCAGATTTAACATTTTGCGGGATTAAAGTTTAATTCATTTTTTTGAAGACAAACTGTATAAGATATACACATATCCCACTGTAATGCGATGCATTTTCCATCATGTCGAATTCAGTCCACATCAGACAGAAGGTGAAGTAAATATGATACGCTAACTATCACCCGGTATAAATGCTTTAAAACTGCTTTGTTCTCAAATTCATGTTTTTTCTCAACAAATTAAAACACAGGTCGCAAAAACAATCCAGTCATTGGCCAACTTCAGTTTGTTCTCCGGGACTAAGGAAGTGTACATGACGTTCATGAACCATTTCGTCAGTGCACAACTTCCTGTGATGAGACATTTCCTCCATGGTATATCGACGCCGCTCACGCCGGTTCTAGGTTCAGATTCCCAGCGCATGCGTTTCAGCGCATCGCATCACAGTGGTCTAATGAATGGAGATTCGAATGCATCGTGTTTGGATCTAGCGAATTCAGAAGCTGATTCGCGCAGTAAATCGGTAAGCGGGTGCACTAATTCATACTGTTCGTTTGTATAATGCAGTATACAAGCAAACCAAAATCAAGTCAGAGTGGTATTGGATTATGATTTATTTGTGATGACATGGGTTCAACGAAGGATTGAACAATTTCCGTTAATTCCACCGTTTGACACAGCTATTTATCTGTCGAACTGTGCTGCGGAGCAGCGAACTTACAAAAGCTCACGCACGCATAGGGCATTAATCATGCGTTCATTGATCTGTTGTGATTTACCCTTTTCTTATTGAAGTCAAATGCAATCAAATTCAAAGATTTATGGTTAAAGTTAATACTTTACAACACCACAGGATGAAGGTATTATAAAACATGAAAAATACAATAGTATAAAAACAATAGAGAATATCAAATGTAAGGCTCACGAATGTTATTCTTTTGCATATGTAAGTCCAATTTCACTTTAAACGCCGCCAGGCAAGGAGAGTCCACCACATGTTGGGGTAGGGAATTCCAAAGAAATATAGCACGTACGGCGAAAAACATGGCGCCGACAATCAATACGGGAACTTGGAACGTGAAGGGTTAATGTATGTCTGCGTGTCACTTTCCCATCACACACATCGAGCAAGTATTTTAGTGGATGTCCTTCAGTAGACACTATTCTATATGTCAGAATAATATGGCGTCGTATCCTCCGTTGGGTAATGTCGCATAGACCCAGACGTCGCAATCTTTCGGTGTACGAAACATTGCGAAGACCCATCACTAACTTTGTTGCTCTATGATCGGTGGTTTTTGTTTTTTATGACAAGAGCAATCTCCTTTTCGCAGCCAAAGGAACCGCCACCTCTACTTGATACTCCATCTTAGGTCGAAGGTAGACATTCCTTATCACTGGTAAGGTTACCAGTGAGAATC
>JACCGJ010004325.1:0-17890 GCA_013407085.1 Atriophallophorus winterbourni
CTATACCGTGCTAAATTCACTGATCACCGGTAGTGAGCTGTATGCTGAAACACGCTGGAGTCTCACTGCCATTTCTCTAAGCCTGGGTAACCTACAGGTATCTTAGCCCACGTGCAGTCTGACTGTGCGGCACTTTGCCTTGATCTTCTCGGTGCTTTCATGCATGCATACTCTTTCTTCGGATGCATTGAAGTATGAATTGCTTAAACCTAGCTGCCGTCTCCATCACGAACATTCTGTAACCAACCTCATGATGTTTGAATGGCTACACGAGGACGCGTTACCCTGAATTTGGATCTTTTCGAATGATTCACATCCCGCTCTCGTTGTCCGTCATCATTGCAGGAGAGGGCACGAATGTGCAATCGTGCAGCACAATGTTTACTGTCCAAGTAGCACAGTGCAAACTTAACTTACCCTAAGTAGCAAGCTGCATACCTATATATGCTGGGGTCTCAGGGTCGTTTCTCCATATACTTCTTTGCCTCTAAGCACCATGACACCATCTCAGCCAATGTAATGAACCACAATCTCAAACTTCTTTTCTACCATCTGGATCAATCATCCTGTGACATTCACGTGATATCATCGATAGCCTATCGATTTGACTCTACGGCAGCTGATTGGCTACACCTTTTGCCACCTAGCCGTGTCATTTCACCCGCTTACTAGCGAAAGTGTTTGTCCATCAAAACGACTTCGTACTGTTAAAGCCTGCAGTGGGCATCGTTTCCGTGGGTCCTCTGACAGAATAAAATTAATGGATCGAAAGCCTCTAAACAGCTCGCCGTTTGGAACCGAGATCGTTGCAGATCTTAATCCAGTCGCGCTCCAGCCTTTGAACGCCGTAGGCGGTACGCAATCTTACGGCATCGACATTTTCATCTACAGTTGACAGACAGGTCTTCACTTGATCGCCCGGTCGTCGGAGCCAATATTGAGTTGGTTTAGGGACGAGGGCAAGTTTTGCGACCGCTGAGTTTGTCGTTCAGATGACGTGGACAAACCAGTACCCTCTTGGTCGTTGGATATGATTGATTGGCGTCGTGTACCCACCTATTCTAGCTTTCGTAGGTAAAACCGTGTCAAATAGGATTGCCAACGGTACTAAGCGGAAACATACTGGAGCCTAATTGCCATTCCCCTTTCTTATATATGCCTAGTCCTGAGCAGCCGGGCAGTATCTTAGCCCACTCTGCGGTCTGTGACTTACTGTACTTTATGCCACCATCTCCTCCTCGAGGATGAGTCGGCTTCAGTGAAGATTCTTGGGAATTTGGGTACAAAGCGGCGCCCCCAGCACCACTCGGTGTTTGTTCGAGTCAGCTTCTCTAGCCTTTGCACAACCAAGTGTGACCTGCAAGACAGCAGGGAGTTGCCAGAAAGAGGTGGTGTGCACCAACTAACCGTCTACAAGATTCTGCTCCAGATTTTTCCTGATGGTTTTCTCCAGAAACTTTTCCTGCGATCGGCTATCCCGCAAGGCAGCGGGGGTTTAAAATTAGAGTTTTCCTTCCTCTGGATGAAATGCCCTCAAAGGCTAACGAGCTCCATCTGTCCGAAGAAAACTGGTTTTTTTAATCGCCAGTCACTCGCCCTCGCCCCTTCTCCTGTTGGTAGAAGCAGTTCGGCCAGGCTCGGGGAGCCACTCGTGCAGGCCAGAATCTGGATTTGGTTGTCAGAGGCTATTTGAGACGCGTGTCATATGGGTCTGTGACTGTGTGGCTTCAAGCTTGTGATTTCATATATACTCGTAACCCTAAATGTTGTGTGCGTGCACATCATCTTTCCCACACAGAGACGAATCGAATCTCGCACTTTTCCCACGGACATGTCGGCTGACGGAGAAGCAATGTGCATGGCTCAGTTCTACGCCTTGTTGTGCAACTGTCGTATCCCAGGAGCTCCGACGGACCGCATTCTCTCGCGCCGCGGGGGACCTCATAGCACTTTGATGTCGAATCACCTTTGCGTGTTCTACCGCAATCGGGTAAGCGCTTCCGATTGATTGATTTCGTGCCGTTGTTTCGACTGCATTTGACGTAATTTGAGCATTTGCGAGCATTTGAAAGTGTGTAATAGAAGAGCGCGGATGTGCAATCGTGCAGTACTTTGTGCTGTGCGGCTAACACCGTGCTAAACTGATTGGCCACGGGTAGTGAGCTGCATGCTGAAACACGCTGGAGTCTCACTACCATTTCCTGTTCTTTTTTCTTCCTCATATCTGTCTACGCCTGGGCAACCTGACAGTATCCTAGCCCACGTCCAGTCTCTGGCTGTGCGGCACTTTGCCTATATCAGGCTTGTGCTTTCATACCATACCATACCATTAGAAGTAAGATTAAGCGTATACGCACTGACAAATGGTCTAGATTTGTCGAGGTCACGAAAATAATGTTATACGATCTTGATTAGTGTAGAGGGTAGGGTTACACCACGTCAATCGCTCTCCCTGTTTGATCATCTATCATACTGTAATGGAAAATGTTCGTGACCGATCGGGGAATCATAATCATGAAACAAGAAAGTTTGTAATGAATCAGTGAGAGTAGTTAATTGGTAACGTTAAGCAAGCGTCAGAGGGGATAAGTAGGTATACGAGTAACTTATAAAGTAGCAGAACGCTCCGATCCTTATGAGCGCATCTGAAGGATAAAGTACCTACTGGCTCCGCGACAAATTGCGTATATAAATTCAACTGCAAGGGTTGCTCGTGAGTATATATCGGGCAAATATCCAGGGAACTCAGTACTAGGATAAGTGAACACAAAAATCGAATCGGTAAGCAGCCACGAAATTCCAGTGAATATCAATCACTGAACACGTGCTGGACACAGGTCACAGCTATGCGGCTAACATCGTGCTAAATTGATTGGCCAACGCCAGTGAGCAGCATGCTGAAACACGCTGGAGTCTCATTACCATTTCTATTTTCTTTCTATTTCTTTTGTCATATCTGTCTAGGCCTGGGCAACCTGACAGTATTTCAGCCCTCGTGCAGTCTCTAACTGTGCGGCACTTTGCCTGGATCATGCTTGTGTTTTTTCATTCCATACCATCTTACAGCGTTTATCTTGATAACGTAGAAGTGATAAGGCGAGGTAATAAAACCCTACGTTGAATGACTTCACGCTGCGGCGGTTGTCATATCTGTCTAGCACACACATCAAGGGGTTGAGATAACAAAGGCTGGTAAGAATGCAGCGGATAAAAATTAAGGTGTGTGACCCCTAGTGTGCGCATCGATTACGCAATCGATCTAATCTGTCAACAGACGTCATTCACACCTGCCAAGACCAAAACAATTAAGAGATTATACGGCACGTAGGGGTGGTGGTGCGTCAGTTGATATTCAACACGCCTGTCTACCTTAACGAGCGCAGAACCCACCATGGCCTGTGCAGTACTTAACCACCTTAGGAGTGGTCAGGTGAATGAAATTTAAGATTCATCTCTGCTCGTACTGACACCCTTCGTCTAACGAAGCTTCTGAGCCTTTGTTTGTGTGTATGTATGTATGTATGTATGAAAGCACAAGCCCGATCTAGGCAAACTGCCACACAATAATAGACTGCACGTGGGCTAATATATTTTCAGTTTGCCCAAGACTAGACATAAATGAGGTAGGAAAAAGAACAGGAAATGTTAGTGAGACTCCAGCGTGTTTCAGCATGCAGCTCACTACCCGTGGCCAATCAATTTAGCACGGTGTTAGCCGCACAGCACCGAATGGTATGGTATGAGAGCACAAGCCTAATCCAGGCAAAGTGCCGCACAGTCAGAGACTGCACGTGGGCTAAGATGCTGTCAGGTTGCCCAGGCCTAGACAGATATGAGGAAGAAAAAAGAACAGGTATGTATGAAAGCACAAGCCTGATCCAGGCAAAGTGTGGCACAGTCAGAGACTGTACGTGGACTAAGATACTGTCAGGTTGCCCAGGCCTAGACAGAGTAAAAAAGAACAGGAAATGGTAGTGAGAATCCAGCGTGTTTCAGCATGCAGCTCACTACCCGTGGCCAATCAATTTAGCACGATGTTAATCCCATTTCCGAATACTGCACGATTGCACATCCGTGCCTATGTAAGATAAGCATATTTTGTCATGTAGCGTATGGTATTCACGGTTGTGCTTGCACACTACAGATCTACCGAAGAAGAAAATGGCTTTATTCCTGTACACGAAATTTATTTTTCCACGAAGCTAAGAAATGTATAAAATCACACAATCCTGCTCGACGCTTTGTCGCATAATAAATACCGAAATAGTGTCACGTTACCTTGGGCTAGACAGGCGGCATGCCAATGAACTTAGGAAATGAAGTTAGACAATTGACGAGAAAATCTCAACATCAGTTATCAAATTGTCTGGCGCATTTTCAACTCTAAAACAGCCAACGATTAATTAACCATGTATCGTGCCAGGTATGGAACGAAAGAGTTTCCGAATTTATTAGCAAATAAAATATTTGCTTCTGGTGGAGAAAAAAATTTGCACGCAACAAGGGTCTTGTTCATTGGATGTGAACTATCCATAAGCGCCTTGAGTGCTTGACGAAGAATCACTTTGCGATTCTGTGTTTGAACATCCTGGTTCGTTGTACGAACCCTATGCAACAGTGGCATTCAAGTATAACCTTGTTTACCATTAATCCACTGTTTCAAGGCTCACTGAACCTAATCTTACTGTCTCCACCTGATGACTGCAAACAGCCAGAAACCGGTAGTGGAGTGTAATTTCGGGGGATGTGAGCAACACATCACTTTTATCAGAAGAAATGTTTTTGATCAATCTGTTGTATTCACGGAAGTGACGATCCGCGATAGTGTCTAGAATTAAATCCGTGGAAACACAGCTCAGTCTCCAATATACGGTCGTGAATGACAAAACCTCCCGTGCGATACCGATACCGGGTGGTGTCCTGCAGGGTGCCATACTGTCCCCATTTTATTTTCTATTTACATTTTTGATCTTCCTTATAACTCTTCTGCATGTACTATTAAATACTCTGACGACGTTGCCGTTTCATTGAACCACAATAGTCCAGTCGGCCAACATGCTTCAGAATCAATGATTACAAGCATTTGTCAATGGTCATCCACACGAAATGGTATTTTCCAACGTGACTGGACAGCGATGTTTCATTTAATGCTTGAAAGATGTAGTAGCTTCAAGTACCTTGGCGTTAAAACATCCGACAGTCTTAGCTGGAGTCTCTTCTATTTTCCATTCCCATATCTGCCTCGGCGTGGGCAATCTGACAGTATCTTAGCCCATGTGCAGTCTCTGAATGTGCGGCATTTTACCGTTTGCTTTCATACTCCTTTTACTGCTTCATGATGCTTGTCACTTTGTCTGACCCCAAATCTGGGTTTCATGATGTTGGTGATAATCTGTGGGTGATCTCCACACCAAACAGCCAGAATACCCGAAATCTGTCATGTCTGTCTTGGTCTGGGCAACCTGACAGTATCTCAGCCCACGTGCAGTCTCTAACTGTGCCGTACTTTGCCTGGATCAGTCTTGTGCCTTCATACCATACGATACCCGAAATCTCTCTATCGGCTATTCCTCATTTCATATTTTGCACGATTTGTTTTTCCTGCTTCATATTGTTGATGTCCAAGCTTTTTTGTGTAACGAAATTGTTGTTCCGGAAAGCTCAAGGTGGCTCTTAGTCGTGCAATCTTCTACAGTAAGCCTTTTCGCCACTGTCGCCTGACTCTATTTGGTCTTATTCCCCCTTGCTGTCTAGTCATTTATGGATTTCGAAGTCGATAACTGCTCGGTTCCCCATCATCCTTTTGGTCATTCTCGATGCTAGTAGAGTCTCAGCTCTCGATTGAACAACCCTTTCCCTTCCGTGTATCTGCCACACCCCCATCCACGTTTATTGCATGCCCCATTTTGCAGATTTTCCGCATGGAATTCAGCGATCCCGTGACGCGAGAAATCGTCTCCGAGCCGTTGCTGTTCCGTCAACTGGAGCACATTGTTGCGATCGCTCGCGATTTACCTCCGGGGCCACCCGTCGGTTTGTTGACCAGCTTGCCAAGAGATGAATGGGCCCACGTGCATCGCTTGCTCAAACAAAGTAAGTTCCCACTTGTGCATAAACGGTTTGAATTCACAAGCCCAGATGAAGGGAGCGTGTCGCACCGTTAGAGACTGTCAGGAAGCCCAATAGGGTTTCAACTTGTCTTTTCCCCTCGATGGTTTATTTGTGGTTGTTGTGTTGAAGGCCAACTTGGTACAGTTTCCTCCCTGCTGACTTGTAGATAGTGTATTTCAATCGAATACTTTGCTCGGAGACTCTGAGATGTCTTTACCTCCACCTGGGATACCTGGTGGGACATCACTCAAGCACTTCCTCCACATTTGTCAGCATGTCTGTATGTGTGAACGCACACGCTTGATCAACGCAAACTCTCGCACAGTCAGAGACTGGACATGGGCTAAGATACCGTCAGGTTACCTAGGCATAGACAGATATGAGAAAGAAAATAAATGGTAGTGTTTCAGCATGCAGCTCACTACCGTTGGCCAATCAATTTAGCACGGTGTTAGCCACACAACACAGAGAAGTACTGCACGATCGCACACTGTACGATAACCCTACAACAAATGAAAATCGAGATATGTATCGCGTGCTATATGAACGGTTGCGACCATACACACTACTGCGATTCTGCACGCTGATATATTCCATGAGTAGACATATTTCGCTCTGAATCCAATATCAAATGATCACAGGCAGACCACCTAAACAATGATATGATATGAAAGCACAAGCCTGATCCAGGCAAAGTGCTGCACGGTCAGAGACTGCACATGGGCTAAGATACTGCCAGGTTGCCCAGGCCTAGGCAGATATGAGGGGGAATAGAAATGGTAGTGAGACTCCAGCGTGTTTCAGCATGCAGCTCATTGCCGGTGGCCAATCAATTTAGCACGATGTTAGCCGCACAGCACATAAATGCTGCACGATTGCACATCCGTGCCGTCCTAAACAATGAATAACTGGCGAGAGACTACGAATTAGAAAAACAAGAATGCCATATCCCGTGTAGCCAAAGTAGCACACCGTTGCAACGCAGGTATCTGTTTCTGCCCTAGAAAGGAGCACTAACCGATAGCAAACAAGTAGCAGACGACGGTTTGGAGATTTACAAAAAAACATTGCGCCATCATGCAATGCCTCACTCACTCAAATATGCCACAACATAAAATTCATCACTCAAATTCAAAGCAAATATGCAAACAGAAAAGCGATACCAATCAGAACAATAAAGATTCTGGGCTGTATCAACAACATTACAATACAACCATGTTCTGTAACACGGCCACCAATAACCAGTGTGGTATCGATTCTCTATGGTCGAAAATCGTGCCAGCTGGTATAACGAGGATGATGTTGAAACACTCGCGCGACAAACACCTACCTGTCGGCATGTCAGCTGACTATGTACACAACTTCGATCAGGAACAAAGATTGTGCAAGCGTTGAAGATGAAGTGTCTCAGCCACACAAGTGTTTTCTCCTTTGTACTTACCAATTTCGCTCCCGAAATCCCTCACGAATTGAGGTATTGAGAAGAAATTACCACGAATTCGCAGCATTCAAATAAGGTTCACCGTAGAAAATTAATGAAAGATGGCATAGAAGTCTTTTTCTCTCAAATAGTCTCAGACAACCAAGTCCAGCTTCTGGCCTGCACGAGTGGCTCCCCGAGCCCGGCGGAACTGCTTCTATCAACAAGAGGAGGGAAGAGGGCGAGTGGTTGGCGCCTGAAAACCAGTTTGCTTCGGGCAGATGGAGCTCGTTAGCCTGGGAGGGCATTTCATCTAAGGCAAGGCAAACCCTGATTTTCAACCTCCGCTGCTTTGCGGGAAATCGGATATCGAAAAAGCCTTCGGTAGAAAATCTTGAGGAAAAATCTGGAACAGAGTCTCGTTGGCGGTTAGTTGGTGCTGCCTTGCAGGTCGCACTTGGTTGTGCAAAGGCTAGAGAAGCTGACTCAAACAAACGCCGAGTGGTGCTGGGGACGCCGCTTTGTACCCAAATTCTCAAGACCATTCATTGAAGCCCACTCATCCTCCAGGAGGCGATAGTCGCACAAAGTACAAAGTACGTCTTTTTAGCGGCGAAGGAAGAGATAGTCCATCTCCTTTTCAAATCTAAAACTGGCTTTGATTGATCAACCACCTATCGGGCTATGTATGTGTGTATGAAATCACAAACTTAGATCCATGCAAGGCGCCACACTGCGCTTGGGCTAAGATACTGTCAGATCGCTTAGACCTAGACAGAACAAAGCATGCTGGGTAAGGAACAGAAGATCTTCCAAATTGTTTTGTTCTTTTACGAGGTAGGAGATAATTACTTCTCGTGTAGGAGAATGGTTTGCAGACAATAATGACCTTGTACACCATTTGACATTCACGAAAGTATATTGAAGACTACGTTCGAAATATGAGGCCATCCAGTGAAGAATGTTCAGTGCAACACCACAGTACTGTTTTGGAGTAAGGCACTTCTCATATCTGTCTAGGCCTGGGCAACCTGACAGTAATATCACCTACGTGCGATCTCTGACTTTACCTGGACCAGGCTTGTGCTTTCATACTATATTGTTGAAAGCATTGGCATAATCAAGTGACCGAGAATTACGATCTATCGACATATAAAGACCATCAATCGATTCATCATCTTTGTTGACAGCATTACACCGGCACCAAGTGCATAACCGCCATACAACTATGACATAGTAAACAATACTATACCATCGACATCGACTTATCGAACAAAGCTTTATTACTTGACAATCAGGCGCTTGAAATTGTGGATCGTTTCACGTATCTCGGTAGTTGTATCAATAATTCTGCATCGTTAGATAACGAGGTCTCGGCACGCATTTCTAAAGCGACCGTAGCATTCCGCAACCTAGGTCACCTCTGGCGTCAGAAAGGACTGTCTCTGCTACTCAAGGGTAGAGTCTATAAAGCGACAGTGCGGGCTGTGTTACTGTATGGGTGCGAAACCTGGACCTTACGTAAAGAACACATTCAGCGTCTCCAAGTATTTGACAACCGGTGTCTCCGCAGCATTCTAGGAGTTAGCTGTTACAATCGTATGCGCACCGATGCTCTCCGAAATAAGTTGTTTGGTAGTAATGTCGATATAGAGAAGCAGATCAACCTGCATAGGTTACGCTGGTTGGGTCACGTTTTACGGATGCCGGACCACCGACTTCCGAAACAGATTCTTTTTGCGACGCCACATCCTGATTGGCGTAAATCTCGGGGTGGCCAAACCGTCACATGGCATAGGCAGCTAAAAATTCTTACTAGTAACCTTTCCAAAGTAGGCGCAGCGCGTCTTCCAGGCTGGTGTCCCCGCGATCATATATCGCAATGGTTAGTTACGCTTCAGGATATGTCCCGAAACCGTGTTCAATGGCGGTCTTGCAATAAGCATGTTCTTGGAGTGTTCGCTTAACCTTTATATTGTCAAGCGGAGTGACACGAAAAGCTTGTTATGATGCATGACAGTGAAAGCCGCAAGGAAGCTGCCGTGCTGATGTTGCTCTACTCGTTCACGAAACTTGTTTGAATGCATGTTCCATTCGAGGTGTAGGCACCTCTACCCAGTTTGTTTGTGCTTACTCTTCTATAGAATCCGTAGCAATTTAAGTCCCACCCTTCCCCATCTTTTAG
Source organism: Atriophallophorus winterbourni (assembly GCA_013407085.1). Taxonomy (NCBI): domain Eukaryota; kingdom Metazoa; phylum Platyhelminthes; class Trematoda; order Plagiorchiida; family Microphallidae; genus Atriophallophorus; species Atriophallophorus winterbourni. Next base: position 9,717 of record JACCGJ010004325.1, read on the forward strand.
GATTTTAATTTTTCATGGTTGTATGGCAGTTAAGCATTCGGTACGTGCTACCGGTGTAATGCTGTCTGCGATGATGATGGTGATGAACGTTTACCAATTCGCGCTTTCATTTCGCTTGCGCTTCTTGTGATTACGTCTCGCAGCGCTTATCATATCAATTTTGGCGTATAAACCCTTCCGTCGTGATTGGGAAGCACATCATTTATTTCGAAATCGGGTTTTGAGGGTTGTACGTCTGCGGGACATTGCTCTGATCTGTCGCCGATTCTTTGGTGTGAGCTAGCTCGCGTAGCCCCCAGATGTGATTGTATCTAATCCCGTTTGTGACAGTGATGTCATAGGAGAAATGCTACTGAGATGATGTTGGTGGTTCTTAGAGTGATGGCATCGTTGTGTTGATGATCAGGATGATGCAGACAACGTCTGTGATAGTGTCGATATTCAGGAACTTGGGGATGATATTGTTGAAGGTGCTGATGGTGGGTTTCTGAGGATCAGCATGAAGTTGATGAGAAAGGCGGATGGTATGGTATGGTATGAAAGCACAAGCCTGATGCAGGCAAAGTGCCGCACAGTCAGAGACTGCACGCGGGGAAAGATACTGTCAGGCTGCCCATGCCTAGACAGATATGAGAAATAGAGAATAAAGATGGTAGCGAGACTCCAGCGTGTTTCAGCATGCAGCTCACTACCCGTGTCCAATCAGTTTAGCACGGTGTTAGACGCACAGTACAGACGTACTGTACGATTGCACATCCGCGTGGATGGTCATAAAGATTAGAGATGTTGATAAAGTTTCTTGGGGTTATTAAACAAATGATGTCCCCAGCACTACCGCTCTAGCCTTTGCACACTCAAATATAACCTACAGGGCGGACAGTCGGACTGTGTATTGTCAACAATGTTAGAAGGTGTGGAGCGTGACTGGATAACAATTTCCAACGATCGACGCGCTTGGGATGACTTGATTCGAGACGAAGCCGATAATCTGCCGGTGGAGCCTGTCTCAAGAAAGTAACGTAAAGTTAGTAGGTCCAGATGATGATTGAGATTAGTTAGACCGCAATCTGCTTCCCCATCTGTTACGAGTCCACGTAGATCTCTTGATAGCTGCAGTCAGCTGCTTTACCTTGTACGTCGTGATTCGCCGAATTGCCTTGACATCCCCCGAGAGTTCAAATACCAGCGACACTCAGTGCGGACGCACACATGGTCATTCGATGTTCTCTCGTGAACGCGTGGTTAATGCAGGATCGATTATAATACCTGGGTTGGTGTAATGAACGTTTTGACTAGACACACACTGTTTACCCTAAAACCACTCGACCTAATCCGTAAAATATTACCATCCTCTACATTTGTATGACACCGTTTATCTGAAATAAAACAGGTGTTCAAAATTCCAACGTTCTTACCAACGTTGAGCGCAGTCTGTTTGTCCTCTGTCTGGACGAGTTTGCCGAATTGCCGGTGGTAAACGATAGCGACCCAGAAGCTCTGGATATTCGCGACTCGGTCAGTTCCGCAAACGTGCTGCACGGCAACTTGATCAACTCCGGGAACCGCTGGTTTGACAAATCGGTCCAATTCATGGTCTCTCGTGATGGGTCTGTGGGCGCGAACTTTGAACATACCGCGACGGATGCTGGGGCCCTGGTCCCAATGATTGCGGATTGTTACACCGCGTTCGATACGCATTTGCAGTTGGGCGATGGTCGTTTGCCGATCTACTCGTGCCCGCGGGAGTTGTCGTGGCATGTGGGACCGGAGCTGGAGACGGAACTGCGACGCGCTGAGGATGCGTTGAAGCAGTAAGTGTGTTCGGATTTTCTTGTGCGGCTAACCTGGTGCTAAATTGATTGGCCACGGGTAGTGTGCTGCATGCTGAAACACGCCAGAGTCTCACTAGCATCTGTATTCGTCTATTTCTTATATCTGTTTAGGCCTGAGCAACGTGACAGTAATGTCGCCCACGTGCAGTCTCTGACTGTGCGGCACTTTGCCTGGATCCGGCTTGTGCTTTCATACCATACAAGGGAAGAACATATTTGTGTCTCGGTGCTTGGATGTTACATAAACGACATTCTTCTTCGAGGTCGCCATTGCTTCGGACGTTTTGTAATCGTCATTCTATAGAACGAGGTTTTGCTGTGGATGTCATTTAGCTTGTTAACTAACCATCATAAGCTCTCGACGAATGCCATCTGAGGGACATAATCTCAACCGACTGCCGTACCCAAGAAAAGCAGATAAGCTAGCGAATGAAAAAGGGAAAGCAGGCATGCAGAATGTGCAAAAGCAAATGCGCAAAAAGCAGCTTGTGTTTGTAGTTTCACTGCATGCGATTTTTTTTTGTTTTTTTATAAAATAATACCGGATAAAAATTATGACACATAATAAAATACACTGCCGCCACTCACTTCGGTTTGTAGCCATATCGCGTAAGGTTTCTAGCCACCAATTATGTGGAGCTTTTGGACCCCAGCCAGGCTAAAGAATAGACCAACTGAGTCTAGCGCTACGGTGAGTTTCTTCATCCCAACGCGCCACCTCATGGACTGGCCACCTGATCGTTTCTCCCGGCTTCTGTCAGACTCTGTGTATAAGGCGCGGTACGGTAAACGATGAGTAGGCATTCTTGAAACATGTCCCAACCATCGCAAACGTAGGAGTGTAGCATTCACACACGAGGATTCTGTAGAAATCACCTAGCTTGATGACGAGCCGTTATAATCGGCCAGTACAAACTCGGCATTTGCCCACCCGGTATCATAAAACGTACTAAGGAGGAGGTATGGTATGTATTGTATGGTCATGAAAGCAAGCCTGATCCATGCAAAATGCCGCACATTCAGAGACGCACGTGGCTTTTAAAAAAAAGAAAAAATTAACTGGTTTTTCAGGTTGCCTTCCAGGCTAGACAGATATAAGGGGTGGAATAGAAATGGAAGATGGTGGTGAGACTCAGCGTGTTACTCGTATGAAGCTCACACCGTTAGCCAATCAATTTAAGCACGATGTTGCCGCACAGCAAGCAGCGAGGAGGAGGCACTGTCGCCAGGTAGTTTTGGTCCTGATTTGCATTCACTCAGAACGTTTGATGAGTTTGGGATGATGGTTCTCCAAGGTCTATCGGTGTGGCTTCCACCCTCATGTTTGCCATGGCGGTGTGTCGACTTATCTCTGGCCCTGCACACTGCGACAACTTGTTATACGCCGCATAAAATTTGCTTTAGATACTGCATGCACACTTCAACTGGTTGTCTAGGGCCTGGGCAACCTGACAGAACTTAGCCCACGTGCATCGTGGGCTGTGCTGCACTATGCCTGATAAGGCTTGTGCTTGCATACATCCATACTGGTGATAGTCTGCTTCTCTGATTTCCCTTCCACTTCCCTTGGTAGAGAATTCCCATGGATTAACACGACACCATATCTGACAAATCGCCTAAGCAAAGACTCCAGAGTGCCTTCATGTTATCAGCTCGATATTTGTACTGTGCAACTATTGTGTTGGCCTCCATCGGTCGATATGGAGTCTGAATGTACATCACTATCGCATAGACTGTTTGGAATGACTAAACAGTCCGATTCCGGGGGAATAATTTCTCCTGTCGCGCTCACTCAGTCGATTGATGTCAGTTGCATGCTCTTTGGTGTGATCTACGTTCAGCAACCGCGAAACCAGTGTCTTCTCTTATTCACCTCGAGCATGACACTTTACAAAGTACCTCTGCATACGCACCGATGCTCTCCGCAATAAGTTGTTCGATAGTAATGTTGATATAGAGAAGCAGATAAATCTGCATAGGTTACGTTGGTTGGTTCAGGTTTTACGGATGCCGGACCACCGACTTTCGAAACGGATTCTTTTTGCGATGCCACATCCTGATTGGCGTAAATCTCGGGGTGGCGTAGGTAGTTAAAAACCCTTACTAGTAACCTTTCCAAAGTCGGCGTAGTGCGATTAGATATCGCAATGGCTTCAGTATATGTCCCGAAACCATGTTCAATGGCGGTCTTGCACTAAGCATCTTCGTGGAGTGTTTGCTTAACCTTGTATGTTGTCAAGCGGAGTGACAGTCATAGCCGCACGGAAGCTGTCGTGTTGATGTCGCTCTGCTCGTTCACGAAACTTGTTTGAATGTAGGTGTAGGCACCTCATTCCAGTTTGTTTGTGCTTACTCTTCTATAGAATCCGTAGCTATTTAAGTCCCACCCTTCCTCATCTTTTAGGATTTTATTTTTTCATGGTTGTATGGCAGTTAAACATTCGGTACGTGCTACCAGTGTAATGCTGTCTGCGATGATGATGACACAATGTGAGCGGTCATGAGCATGTTTCCGAACTCGTGGGGTGAAGAGCTTTCATCTCGCTTTTGCAAACGTCTTTGTACCGCGAGTGGAGTCTGCCGACTTCCTGAATTCAATTCACCATAAAATGTAGATAAGACCGTGCTACATTTATTTGACACCGGTGGTAAACTGCATGCGAAAACACGCTGAAGTCTCACTGCAATTTCTATTTTCATCTTTCATATTTGTCTAGGTCTGGGCAACCTGACTGCTTGTTAGCCCATGTGCCTTCTATGGCTGCGCGGTACTTTGCCTGGATCATCCTTGTGATTTCATACATACATACATACACTACATCCATCATACATACGGCGTACATACATCCATACATACATACATACTACATACATACCTACATACATACATACATACATACATACATACATAATACATACATACATACATGACATACATACATATATCCATCGCGTGGATAATAAATGCTTTACTGTACGGCACTGAACCTTGGACCACCCACGCAAGACCAATGGAAGCTGATGCTTTCCATCTACGAGCATCCGTCGTTATCTTGACATATCGTGGATGGACAGAGTGACTAATGCTGAAGTGCTTTCAAAAGCTGGTCTACAGAGCATGTTCACCCTATTACGACAGCGCCGCCTGCGGTGGCTTGGTCATGCCTACAGACATTACAAACATTGAACCACTCTACGACTTTGTTCCAAAACCCTGGTCCTTTAAACTTTGACTCACGGAAAAACAGTGATGGTACCTACTTTTACGTATGTGGGCAGCTGTGTCAACTGACCTTGACCGTGTTCACTTGGATCAGTTTGATATGGATACACACTAGTAGGAAAATCGACCACTGATCCTGGTCATTCCCACGATATGTGACACACGGTAAGCGTAGTATAGGTTGTTTAGCGGTAAGGTCAAATAAGTGGTGGTGGGTTGACTACTACTTAATCATGTTCCCTGTCCTGACTATCACCCTTGGTCTGACGAAGCTTCTGTGTCAGAAGTGAAACGTTACCCAAAACTACTCTAACCGATTGCACACAAATTCCTTTGCATTATGAATACACGATCGGTCCCAAATATATTCCAATCGATTGCTGAGTGCTGATACCCTGGTTTCTCTAAAATCTACTCTCTGCATGCTAATCTGCACTCGACCTACCTCGCGGTTCTTGTAGTAGTGCTGCGTCTGAAAAGTACTTTGACGTCACGTGATAAGGCGGATTAGAGCTCGTTCTGGTCTTGTGTTCTGGCGTGTCCTGATCAGGACACAACCACCGAGATGTAGAATCCGCTCACGTACGCGTGTGGTGTGAACTCGCACGATGTGCTGTGTGAGTGGCGTCTGTGTCTGTTCATTCTAGTCCTGAGTGTGTAAGCGCTTTGCTGAGATTCCAATTTCTCACGGTATCCTGGCCGAATTATGACCATCACGCAAGCAGCTCTACTGGTTTAATCAGGATTGTTTCTTCACCGTACCCTACTACGTCAGTGCTGTCTAGGTCATGTGTACAGAATGGGGAATGGTTGTGTTCCCTGTGGAGGATTAAAATCAGGAAGTCCACCTTTTGACAGGCTACAAGCACGTTTGCAAAAGAGACGTGAAGGCTCTCCACATTGACCCTACGAGTGGGGAAGAACTTGTTCTTAAGCGCTCACATTGGAGGCACTGTGTAAAACGTCTTCTGCAAGCTGAGGAATAGAACATACGCCGTCAGCATTCAACTGACAGCGTTCGACTGCCTATCGTTATGAGCGTTGTGGGAGAGATTGTTCCATCAAATTGAATTGTCTAGTCATTCGATACGCTGTGAGTATGATCCGTGGTCAGCATCGGCTGTAGGAGACTAACAACAACATGAACCTAAACTAAGACATCCTTAAGGGCATTTTGTTTGATTTGCCAGAGGTAGTGAGTTGCATGCTGAAACAGGCTGGAGTCTCACTACAATCTCCTGTTCTTTTTTCTTCCTCATATCTGTCTATGCCTGGGCAACCTGACAGTATCTTAGCCCACGTGTAGTCTCTGGCTGTACGGCACTTTGCATGGATCAGACTTGTGCTTTCATACCGATACATTTGGACTGGTTTAGTTTTCCCCTTCTGGGCTGCGAGACACCAGATGGTACGTATACCTAGTAACGACTGCTTACATTTGAAGCCACATGTTAAACTTCTGTTCAGTGCCGTCAACTTACAGAAGATTATTATCATGGTGTCTCGTTACATATTTACGACGTTTGAACGGAGTCCCAATCTAATTGATGATGGCGGTTGCCAAAATGGCTAGCTGACTTCGAGGGCATCGCATGTGACGCTAATCCACAATAGAATCATCAACTTCCTTACCGTCATTGGTATGCGAAAAGACTGTAGGGTTCATCCATTTTAGTCAATTTAGTGGTTGACGCGATATCAGGGTCGTGTAACACAAACCTGTAAGCTCCTTGATTCAGCGATTGAAATCGGTATCAATGTACTACTAAGTGTAGACCGGTAGTGAGATGCATGCTGGACCACGCTGGAGCTTCACGGTCCAGTCCCAAGTAACCCGGCCCCAACTCAACCGCTGTGAAGTCCACTATTGTGCGGTTCCAAAGGTTGTCATAGCCGGGGGTAGCAGTGGCGATAAGCTCCCACAGTCTATAAAATGCTCCCATATGGCATGCGTCTCAAATAGCCTCTGACAACCAAGTCCAGCTTCTTGCCTGCACGAGTGGCTCCCCGAGCCCAGCGGAACTGCTTCTACCAACAGGAGAAGGGGCGAGTGACTGGCGCCTGAAAACCAGTTTGCTTCGGGCAGATGGAGCTCGTTAGCCTGGGAGGGCATTTCATCTAAGGGATGGAAAACCCTAATTTTAAACCTCCAATGCCTTGCGGGATACCCGATCGCAGGAAAGGCTTCAGGAGAAAACCTTGACGAAAAATCTGGAACAGAGTCTGGTAGACCACCTCTTTCTGGCAACTCCCTGCTGCCTTGCAGGTCGCACTTGGTTGTGCAAAGGCTAGAGAAGCTGACTCGAACAATCGCCGAGTGGTGCTGGGGACGCCGCTTTGTACCCAAATCCCGAAGAACCTTCATTCAAGCCGACTCATCCTCCAGGAGGAGTAAAAGTAAAGTGCTACTGTCTGATCTCTATCCATCGACAGTATCTTAGCCCACCTGCAGTCTCTGACTGTGCAACACTTTGCCTGGATCAGGCTTGTGATTTCATACATACACACATACTATCCATCAACCTTCCTGGTATGAGTAGCTCTGCTGGCACCACCCAGTATAGCTCAATGATGTTCGTTTGCGTATGCAAGTCCAATTTCGTTTCAAACATCGCCAAGAAAGAAGAATCCATCACATGTCGAGGTAAAAAATGGCAGAAAAATGGTGCCGACAATCAATACGTGAACTTGGAAACTCTTGATGCAAATGTCTTCGTTGATTTGCTTCGGCGAAAACACAATTCTATAGATGAGAATTATATTGCACTGTATCCTGCTTTGAATAAAGTAATATAGACCCGGGTTTCGCAATCTTACACAACATTGTGAAGACCAATCGCTCAGTTTGTCGCTCTTAGTAACCCGAAGAATTGTACCGTTGTATCAACAGTAACGTACTTTCAATACCGAGATTTCGGCCTACAGTTGCAAAACAGCGGCAACGTTTCCCTAATTCAAGCCATCGGTGTTTTTGAACCTCAACGGCAGAGTTTATTGCATCACAGTTTGCGCGTTCTAGTCGTACGGAGGTCACTTGCAGATGGCTGGGTAAATAACCGCGAGAGACAAGCGTGCTCTGCAAATTTCTTTTCGAATAAAAAACTAGTTCCGTGGGACTG